>MU155196.1:0-155401 GCA_015484465.1 Pholiota conissans
CTAATTACTCATGATCGAGGCAGGAGAACACCGTCTTGAATTGCTGTTATTTTTGCAACTCAATGTACTGGCGTCGCTGTGGGACGTCCGGGGCGCAGCCTTCGCTACATCACCTTGTTCATGCGGCCCGAAACGCACCGCACTATGCTTTCAGTCATTGGTCTGTACCCATTATCTCCACAGAAGCATTGCTCATATATAGACTGTGATTGAAGGACCCCACCTTCTCCCACTCCTTCGCTAATATTCAGAATGGGCGGACCTGCTGCTACTGCCAACCCCGATGTGCGAAGTTATGGGCATCTCCTCGATCCTAAACCATGGTACAAGAACTCTCGTATGTCCAACGTGCTTCATTACCGTCAATTAACGATATTAACATCACGTAGGCCTCATTTTGTTGAACTTCTGGATCGTGATCCTGTGCGTTATCATATTACGATACATATCTCTGCTTAACTTAAAGAATGCTCGTTCAGGCTTGTAACATCGTCGACCAATGGATATGATGGTAATTTGTCACCGTTAATCTTGTGTTTTTTGAATCTCAATATGTTTGGGTGTATGTAGGGAGTATGATGAGTGCGTATGCCGTGATAGTCTGGGGTATTACACGGTTATGGCTTATGCCGAATCTTCTACACAGATGGTCTCCAGTCTTTGCCTCAGTGGCAGCAAGCATTCAATCACCCCACAGGAGGAGCAGTATGTTGCCCCACCACCCAGATAGTGACGTTCTGATCAATGCCACACCAGCTCGGATTGTTAGGTGCTATCCAGGTATTTACCGTTGACCAACTAAACTATAAATCAACCAGCTCATTTGTATGATCAGAATATTGGATCCCTAAGCGCTCTTCCCTTCGCACCCTACATAGCTGATGGTCTTGGACGGAGATCATGCATCATCTTGGGCGCTTGCCTGATGATCATCGGTACTGTGGTACAGACAGCATCTCAGAACGTTCATATGTTCATTGGAGCTCGGTACGCTGACATATGTGATTATAACTCGGTACATATTGATGCCCTTCATTCGCAGATGGCTTATTGGCTTTGGGCTCAATTTTGCGGCTACCGGGGCACCGATGTTAATTTCTGAGGTCGCATATCCTAGTATGTCGCATTGTTCCTTTGAATATGCCTCGTCATGCTGAACTTGTTCGAAGGTCAGAGAGGACAGCTTACTTCGCTTTACAACAGCCTTTGGTAGGACTAGATCTTCCGGCCTTTTGACTGCTAACTCATCGGTTTTTTTCACTTGACCAAAGGATCTTCGGAAGCTTCATTGCTGCATGGACAGTAATTATGGTTCCATTCGTCATTGACTCTTGCAATTGACATATGCTTGACGATTGTAGACATTTGGCACATTTCATATACAAACCAGTTGGTCTTGGAGGATACCATCGGCCATCCAAGGCTTCCCATCTGTAATTCAACTCGCCCTGATATGGTTTGTCCCTGAATCACCTCGATGGCTTATGTACAAAGGAAGGTTTGTTGGTTGTGTCGTCAGATGGTCTTTTTTTTCTAACTATATGTAATCGTCGGACTCGCTTTATTAGAGAGGCACAAGCCCTGAAAATACTGGCGTATTATCACGCCAGAGGAAATGAGTAAGACCATCCCTAATCTTCTTGGGCTTCTCAAAATATTCATCAATTTACAGAAAAGATCCTCTGGTTGAATATGAATACCAAGAAATCAAGGCAGCGATCGAACTCGACCGCGAAGTCGCCCATACCGTAGGATGGTTGACACTTTTTAAGACTCGTGGTAATCTTAAACGAGTGAGAATCATCGTCGCAATCGCCTTTTTCTCGCAGTGGTCTGGGAATGGGCTGGCGTAAGTTTTTGCTTATTTGATGTCAGACGAAACTGAATGCGAATACTGACACATCG
The DNA here is from genome assembly GCA_015484465.1 of Pholiota conissans. NCBI lineage: Eukaryota > Fungi > Basidiomycota > Agaricomycetes > Agaricales > Strophariaceae > Pholiota > Pholiota conissans. The sequence goes on from MU155196.1 coordinate 1,906, forward strand.
CTAGCTCATATTGTAAGCTCATTTTTATTCATCGGATAGTCCGTACACGAGCACTAGTACTCATCTTTCACATAGATCTCAACAAGGTCTTGGACGCTGTCGGAGGTGCGTGATATCTCTTTTTTTTCCTTATGTGTTTGCATTCCTAACGTCGGTCGGTTCAGTGACTGATCCCACAATCCAGCTTTTGATCGTATGTCTTGAACATTGATAGCGATAGCTTCATCACTTACAAGAGTATACAGAATGGAGTCCTACAAATCTACAACTTTGTCATCTGCGTTTTTGCATCGTTGTGGTGTGACAAGATCGGGAGAAGGAAACTCTTCATCACAGCCACGGCTGGTGCGCGATTTTTTTTTTCGTCGCTGTCCAAGGAAAGAATGATCTGAACTTTTGGAATTTCAGGCATGCTCGCAACATGGGTTGCGGAGACCATATGTTTCGCAGTATATTCTAAGACGGGAATTGCAGCTGCAGGGCATGCTTTTATTGCGATGATATGTAAGAATGTCCCCTATTGTTTGGCTGACCCATCTAATGACGGTCTTGTCCTGCATTTGGAATAGTCATCTTCTCCACTTTCTGTAAGTTTTATTGAAACGTTTGCGGGAGAAATTACTTATAATGAACACATCTTTTTTATTGAAGACGCGGTAAGCTTCACTCTGTCCTTCGTCGGTATATTATATTGATGGTTTCTTTATTTCAGCTCGCATATTCTCCCCTTATTGTTACGTGAGTACTGTAAACATATAGTTTTTCCGATTTATTGATTTTTCATTTTCGACATAGCTATGCCGTTGAAATTCTGCCATATAATCTGCGGTCCAAGGGATTCACAATTTTCAATTTTACGATTTGCCTGTCTTTGATTTTCAACCAGTGAGGAACACGAGACGTAGTAATACTATTTTCTTGCTCACACAATTTCAGATATGTGAATCCCATCGCACTTCAAAATATTGGATGGAAATACTACGTAAGGAATCAACGGGACCAATATCTTAGTGCTCACAATGTCCTACAGACCGTGTATATTGCCTGGTTATCCTTTGAGCTTGCCTTTATTTGTCGATATCTGGTAGAGACGAAGAACGTGCGTGTTGCAAACATCTTCCTTCACTCATTATGCTCACGCCCTCCTCATATCTAGCGCACGTTGGAAGAAACAGCAGCGTATGTTTGTTTCTGTCTCTACTATCTCAGTGCTCTTAAGTTCTCGGAACAGGCTCTTCGATGGTGATGATCAAGTCGCTTTGATATCAAACAAGGCCTCGGACAGATTCACAGAGAAAACTACTGAGATACGGGTTGATGCAGATGAAAAGAGTTCAATTTGATGTTCCGCAGGTTCTTAGATGAGGTCGTCGTCGTGTGCTCCCCCTTTGGTTAGCTGTTGTGGTTTCTACTGTCTCAATATGGAAAATCTATCTCCAATTATGATTCAAAGTTAGCGCTGGCGGTGGATACGGAACCATGATATCTCAAGTTGGAAATGGTCAATGCGTGATCACGAGTAAGTCACAATGTAAGGTCTGAAGGAATCCGACGTGGGGAGGAGAAACCGACAGTCTGTACCATATAGTGGCAGCTGCCAGCACGTACCGACAAGAACGGCGCCTCAGCAAAGCGGTCAGTTAATTCAAATGTTTCATGGATGAAGCAACGTTTGAATTTTGGGGCAACTCAGAACGTTACCGCCGTGGTAGCCATCTTAGGCGCGTACTTGAACATCAATAACCGCGAAGGGAAAGCCGCTCGTAAGTATTATGATAATAATAATGATGTGTGAAATCAACAGGGATTCGATATTAATGGGATGAGTTGCTGGAATCCGGTGGAATTGTTTCTCCTGGAGGGAATCCCCTATGAAATGTGAGTATCATTTTACGATTTCTTTTGTAAGTATCCGAGAACACTGGATTTTGTAGAATGAGACAATTTCAGGGCCACAGCTGAGCGCTTAGGGCGTCATGGATCTAGTAGGCTGGGCGTTCTGGGCATTCATTGAACATGGTATAAAATACCGACCTTCCGATTGACTGTCCTTAAAACCACTGCTGGACCGTATTGCGCATTATCTGACCAGATGAGAAGTAGTCTTGCTGCTGTTGCCACCTTTTTGTTATATGCCTCACAAGGCATTGCAACTCCCACCACCGTATATCAATGTGAGTCATCTTAGTCCCGAATAACACAGCATACACGTTCTAAGGGCCAATCCACAGGTAACCTCCCCAACGCCACACCGACCCTTCCCCCAGTGGGAGGAAGTGGACTTGTACGTTCTCAGGCTCTAAAAGTCCAGTGTTTATGACAGCTGAAGTTACATACCCCCAATCTCTCTGAATCCTCCTTAGAAATGTATGTTCACGAGATTTTGAGAGCCTTTGACACACGATCTGATTTATATTTATAAGGCCCCTTTGGATATCGCTGCTGTCCGGAACCAGATGCGATTGGAAACCTGAAGGGCGTGTAAGTTGTTGACCGAGGTCCACAAAACATTCCGCTGACTTCATTGCTAGTTGCATTGTTGGGGAGGCGGGACCGTGTCCCGCCATCGCCTAGATGTTCATTAATTATTCTTGATGCTGATAATATTTGTACATACCTCTGTTGTCACTGAATTTTGATAGCGGATCTCCGAGAATGAATTGGTGAATATGTCATTTATGCAGAGCGTAGGTCGTTCTGTATCGGATATAAATAGGTTTACACCTAATTTTAGATCACGTTGCCGCAAACAAGGTACGCTCAGCGCTGAACGTTTGAACCTACATTACAGCACGGAGAAATGTCTGAATGAGGATGCTCCATCTTGCCCTGCTGCGACTCGGAGGTCATCTTGATATGCTTCAAAAATAATCATGCACTTTCTTATTTTGAGACAGAAGGGCTAGGTCAGCCGCCCTGAATTTAGCGCACCAACGACCTATAAAAGTAGAGCAGAAATTCAACATCCCCCAACTCATTCGAAATGCAATTCAAACTCATCGCTAGCATCCTCTTCATCTTTGTTGCGCAAGGCCTCGCCGCGCCAAACCCTCAGGAAACTGATGTGGTGTACCGCTGTATGTTGTCGGACCTATGTACAAATTATAATTCGTTCTGACTCTTCTCTCTTTCTCTCTTTAGGCCATACCTCTGCTGTGAGTTAATTCTCTTGTCAGGCGATTACAGAAAGCTTATATATTATGACTATTCTAGGATTGTGAATAGCTATCCAATACATTAAAACAATGTGTATGACTGATCTTCGAACAGGCCCCGACCAGACATGGAACTGCTGTGGTCCGAGAAGCCCGACTCTCGGCGGATAGTAAGCAGGAACAATGCAGCACACTCGTGAGCGGTATCTGATTTTGTTTTTCCTTGCCAGCTGCCGTGCTCCCGAACTGCTTTGCATCCGTTAATTGATGCTCGGACCGTATCTTGCGCACAGTGTAATAGTTATACACACACGTATTTTTGAGAGTCAATGATAATTTACTTCGTGCTTTGACAAGAATTGGGATCCGGAGTTGCATTCATTGTGATTTGATTTTTGGCTCAAGAGCTTACTGGGCAACATTCGCACTTTCGGAAACATGTGCCACTCAGGAACAACGTGCGTTGATGGTTCTCTCGATTCAGGTACCACCCATTCGGATGCTTGTCAAATACTCCTAGCGCTTATTACCCCTTCATCTTTGGGCGCCATTACAAGCGGGCCGAATCGCCGTTTGATCTAATGGGCCTTGGGTGGGATTCGGATTATCGAGACATAATTTTGCCTGGGATTTTCCATACTGTCCCACAGGGTCTGCTGATCGAGAAAGTCGCAAAGAAAGCTCTTTTTACAAGTGTCGCAGGTTCAATTGTGGCCGGCTCCGACGATGTTTGCTCGCATTCGTCCACCGCAGTGAATATACCCGTTGAAATCTTGATCCCAACGTCCCTTGATATTTAGGGTGTAAATCTGCAGAAATCTTACGCATCAAGCCCGGTTACTCTTAAGGCCTATGTCCTGTAAGGATCAATGCAAGTTCCGGTCAGCCTGGTCTCCCATTCTACGTAGAAGAAAATGCAATGCAAAGCGCGAGCCTTGAACGAGACTGAAGCTCCATACTTATCCGTAATTTCTTGGCGCTGAGCAAATAAGCGTGCGCTGAGCTGAGGCTGGGACGAGTTTGATTTTCGAGTCGTCCATTTAAATTGTATACGGAGATATAGTTAGCCAAGAGAAATGAGCTTTCTCATTCATATATAAACGCGCTGTAATAGCGCTCTTTTTTATCCAAGTTAATCAAACTCGAAGCATATTCAAGAGGTACTATGTACTCGAAATCCTTCCTCGCTGCGCTCTTCGTGGCATTTGCCGCGACATCTGCGGTTGCTACTCCCCAAGGCGGAAATAAATGTAAGTCTCATCGCTCAGTGCTAAAGCTGTACCAGCGCTGACTGAGCCTTAATTCAGGCTCCAGTGATACCGATTGTAAAGTCTTCTTCTCAACATGTATACTCGTTTAATTTACCGTCTTTTTCAGGTGCCACGGGCTATTCATGCTGCCGTGCAGTCCCATATCCAAAGTGAGAATCAGATTGGCTGCCTCGCCTTACTGTTCTGACCACGATATACTCTCCCAGGTGCTTTTTGCTTTCCCCAGGATCTGCGTGCTGAACGCATTTTATGGCTAATTTTACAAGAGCGCTGTAGTACACGTTATGCTTTGTATAAGATCCTCTCGCCAATTGCATTATCTCGGTAATTTCGATCGGATGCTCGATTAGAAAAGAGAACTCCACAGTCTGATGTTAAGACCGAGGTCTTCGTTCCTCCCTGCCAAGCGGGAATGGATGAAGCTATCCCAATTTGATTGATTTGAAGAGTATAAAAGTCTCCCAAAGTCGAGCCAAAAGCCCAATTCCAAATCTCGCTGTAAACAATGTTCAAAATCTTCGTCGCCGCTCTTATCGCTCTCGCTGCGTCTACCGGTGTAGTCGCGCAAGAAGGCCAACAGTGTACGCATTCCAAATTGCTCTATTATGTTTGTGTATCTCTTCAGCTAATGCGATGATTATAGGCTCTGGCAATGCTGTGAGTACCTACAGATTTTGTAGTCTATTCAATAGTTAACCTTCGACGTTAGGATTGTACTGTCCCGGGATATAAATGCTGCAAAGCCGTTCCCTTCCCGAAGTGAGCGTTCTGTCGGACTGCCAAGCAGACAACAGCTAATGCCTTGTAGATGCCACCTCCTCCCCGCTGGAGCCATCTGCTAAATTGCTGATGTATCCCAACATCGTACTACGTAGATAATTAAGAAACATCATGTATTACTTTGTCGCCGCCGTTGAAATCAAAGTCAAGGTTCAACGATACAAACTTTACTCTCAGCGCGTCTACATGTACATAAGTTTCATCCGATAAACGCGTACTATACTAGAGTGTTCTCAAATGTCTCTTCTAGAATTTGAAAGCTACGCAGCGCTGCGTTTCACAAGTCATCGCGCGGTTTACCTTCGAAACGGAGGCATTCAATTTGCGATCCTTCACCCGTATTGTGTCTGTCTTGGCGCCTCGCGGCTTCACATTCACGTTTGAAGTCCGAAAAGAATTACTAAAGTGATTCATATCACTACACGTTCATGAGGTCGGTAAGAGTAAGGACGTGTTACTTCTGAGCTGCATCTAGCGGTAGATGCTTATGAGCGCTAGCGCTTTCAAGGGACTTCCGCATATGCAAGGCTTTGACACGTCCTGAACGGATATTTCTGAATATTAGAAAGCAGTATTCAGACACATCGATCCTTTCCATTGCAAGGAGTGTGAATGGGAAATTCAGCGCCCAATGAAACCATTAGGCCGGAATACGGGGCTATGTAAATGGATGCCAAGCCCAGGGCGAAAGAAACCAGAATTGGATCGTGTAGCTGACCGGAGTTTGGCGCATTTTTCAATTCGTACTTGAAAATCGTATAAAGCCAGCCATGTAGAGAGCGGAAGTCAGGATAATTCCAAACTTCTTAACTCACTCGACATGCAGTTCAAGACTATTTTCACCACATTCTTACTTGCTATTGTCCCGGCTGCTCTCGCCGTGCCTCAGCTCTTGCCCAACGATACTCCATGTGCGTTATAACGATACTCCGCAGTTCGAGACTATTGCTTTGACTGACGCTGACCTTTCTCCACTGTATTCGCAGGCACTGAGAACATTGTGAGTACTCTTAACATTTCTCGGACCATAAGCTAAAGGCTTCTTTGTTCTAGCAATGTAAATGATGCCCGTTCATCAGAGAAGTGAAGAATCCCATCTGATATGATGTCACTCATTCTAGGCTACACTGGGAACTGCTGCGGTTTCGTGCCCACTCACAAATCGTAATCCCGCTTCTTCTTTGTTGAAACCAAATGGCTAATCCCGGCGTCATTAGCTGCCTTCCAAAGGGCACCGTGTGCTAAGCGCACTGTGAGGTTGTAATTGCAAATGGAGAGAGAGTCCTCAGAAGCTCTGATCAAACTTACCTGATTTCGTTTGTAATTAAATATATTTTACTACTGTGAAGCGTGTATAAGTGTAAGCCATGCTCGCTGAATGCATTGGTGGGCTCTCAGTACAAGTCCATTACTGCTTTCGGAAATAATTCCCCAAAAAGAGGCATACTTGTCAATGATCTCAAGGGTCCACGTGCACATACAATCTGCTGAGCACATCTCCGAGTCGGAAAACGTAGCATGTAATCAAGACACCAATGTATTTATGGAAGTTATGTTCGTTATTCCTCTACATCCAAGGTGTCAAACGAACTCCAACCCATATCCACGCGAAGCTCCTCGTCTAGAGGGCACAAACCTCGTCAGGCGCAAGGATGCGGCAACTACGATTCCAGGGTTTGATTAGGTCCAACATTGCTCCAAAGATGACAGCGGAATTAGCTTACGTTCCGCCGACGCCCTCCAAGATGGGTCCACAGCAAGTGTACTTGTCGCTAGGGCCTGCGGATAATCAAGTGGTCAGCTGAAGAACTATCACCGAATTGGGACCTGACTTACAAACGTCCTGAGATTCACAAGGGCGCGAACATTGTCATTCAACACGTATCATCAATCATGGAGGTTGTGAGGACTTACGACTCCATTTGCACCTGTAATGAAAGGGTGAGTTGCGGCGAATCTTTAAAGCTGTCCCCATTTTTACTTACAGTGAAAGACGGGATCATCACGAGCTTCAACAGCCTCGGCCGGGAAAGCCGCAACTTGAGCGACGAGGACGAATAAGGCAGAGAGAGCGAAGAATATCCTGGCCATTGTTTGAAACGGATTCAGAGATTGTCTCCTCTCCCATTTGCGTGCTCTTTATGTACCAACGGGAACCTCTAGCCTTGCTTCTTGTGCCAAGCCTGCTCTCATCTTCAAAAAAGAGATCATAATCAAGTCAAGCGTTGAAACGTTGACTCACTATGCCTGAGAAGGAAGTAGATCATCCGAAACCTCAACAAACCGGGGATACACGGATGTTGGGAAAGGAGAAAAATCCCCAAGGAGTCTATAGTCAATTAGTCGTTAAGATTTCACAGGCAATCCGCCCGACCTTTACGAGGCTATGGGCGGGTAAGCATTGCTATAGAATTGGAACTTCTGATTAGCATGTATCCCTAACAATAACCGCTCCAACCTTTCTTAACAACACGCCGCGATGACAGGACCAACTCACTGAGATGATCAAGCTGTATGTAATGTTGCGGTCTTTACCCATTATACCCACTGAAGGGTCCGAATTTTATGGAGGAGAAATAAGGACCGAAGAATCATGGGACCACTGTTGTCAGTCTTTTTGTGGCCTGAGAATTGTCCGGGCGCTCTTTGGAAGGAGTTACTAACTTGAAGAAAGCTCTCAAACCACGGCTGAATTTTGGATTCGACTCGGTCGGGCCATCGGTGCTTCAGTCAATAATAACTCAGATTCTAGACACGTTCTTTCCCATGATTTCACATTTCCATCAGTCTTCTGCAGGCGCTTGACATTGATGTTGAAAATCATCGCTCAGATCCGAAGTGTTCCATCCGTCGTGATCATAGTTAATAATGACTCCCAGCGCAAATGAATATGGGGTCCATATATTTTGCATTTGAATTTGAATATCTGGAGCTCGGAAGGTAGCTTCCCCATAGACTGTCCCGAGTGTACCGGACGGGCGCGCTTTTCTGATGTTGTCGCGAGAATGACGGTCAGCGCGCGATTCGAACATGCTGTAAGATGCAGCAAGCTCCCGCACTTCGACTTACGGAGAATGCACGTTTACTGATTCTTGGCAATTAAAAGAACGCTCCACGGTACTCCGCAGTCCGTGTTCGCAGAAACGAGAGAATGGGCGAGGTCCGAAGCTAATTCCATGGACACAGTAATATGATCCATTCAGATGGCTACCATAGGCCAGTACTAAGTTAATTCATAGTCCATGCAATGTCAAGCGTCCAACATTCTTTCGCATGAGAGTTAGAGATTTCTTCGAGACCCCTCGTCAACGCTTCGACACTCCTCCCATCAGAAGATGCAAACCTCGCCTTTGCCCAGGAGCCTGCAACTGGAAAAGACAATGTGTGAGAATAGGTCATAGATGCAAGGCAAGTCCACTTGGACATACGTTCCACCGACGTCTACAAGAAGGGGGCCACAGCAGGTCCAGCCTTTGGGACCTGGAAGAGACGCGGTGAGACAAAGGAAGGCACTCGAAGCTGAAAAACTTACATGTATCCTGTATGAAGCGACAGGAAGTTCGAAGCTACTTTCAATCGGTGTTCACATTAGACATGACAGTTGGCACTTACAACGCCATTTGCACCTAGAGGCCAACGCATCGTCAGTATTGCAGAAAATCGAAGCAAAATAACATCGTAACTTACAGTGGTGCACGACTGGAGTTACACTGGTCTGAGGACTAGGAACGGCGTAGGATTGAGTTACGAGCAACGCCGCAACGGTAGCATAGACGAGGGATTTGATAGAGAACATTTCGGACAAGTGCGAGTTTGTTGATCATGATGCAGATTTCAACCCCTCCTTTATACCGAAATTGCGTGCGCTTGGCTCTAAATTTTCTCTCAGGACAGGAAAGACCTCGGGACACGTCTCGTTCAGTGGGTTATGCAGAAACATCATTTCAAAGTCAAGCATGCTGCCGCGTCGAACGACAAGCCAAGGCGTTCGGAATTTTTGAGTACGCATCTACCCAAGGCCGTGTTAATATGGAGGGTTTGGTACGCAAGAGAGTTTAGTGGAGAATTCGGAAGTCATTCGTCGGCAATCTTCAATTGGAAGGTGAAAGACCGTTGTTAAATTGACTTTTTGACCTTGGCATTACATTTCTTCGCGGCTCCATCGCATTGGAGTCTCTGTGTACAAAGTTTACGCGTCATACTATGGAAATGTTCGAGTTCGAGTGATGTCTCGGAGAAGAATCTATCCCTTCAAATATTGTGAGTCTGGTTTCAAAGAAGCAATCAGAGTCTCTACTTGCAGCTCTGGCAGTTTCGGAAGGAAATCGAAAGATATAAGAAAAGGCAACCATTGGAAAAGTCATCAAGGGAGTAATTGACGTGCGATGCATACGAGTGCCTTTGGACAAATCTCTGGAAGTACAAATTGGTGGGGAGCAAGTGAGGAGCATAATCGACGCGGAGAGTAGTAGCTTATGTAATGGAAGCGTCAACACCATCACGTGATCTACGCGTCGTGTTCAACACCACCTTCACCGGTTTGCAGGTTGAAGTCAACGTCCAATAACGACCCCATAGCCCAGAATCTCGGATTATTACCTCTGCTATGTCAAGGCTGCCTCGTTTGAGGAGCTCCTCCCCAGATCGAAACCACGACGCAGGACCATCATTGCCAACAAGAATGGCCGCAAATCACACAAGTCTTAAACGAAAAGCTATCATGGAGGAAGAAGAAGAGGCATTGGATCAACCTCGAAAGCTGCCAGCTATAGGAGCAATGAGACCGGCGAGGCCACTACAACCGTCTAGGACGACCACCAACGTCACTACAACCCGCGGGGCGGTTGCCCCAAAGCCACTTACCCGACCTCGAGCTCCGATATTGACGCGGTCGACCAGAGGCACCAGTGCTCCTCCAACGGCCGCAAAACCGCCATCTAAAACCCCTGGACCCTCAAGAACGACCACTGGGAGGGTGGCTTCTGGATCTAGGCCTGCAGCGGGAGGTCGGACGACGGACGACAAACGGTTCAATGACCTGCAATCTCAGTTGACGTCAATCGAGGAGGCTCGTGCAGCGGACGCTGCTCGTCTGGCGGCAGATATGGAGGCTGAACGCAATAAAGTTGCGGAGCTGCAAGCCAACCATCTCGCGATATCGAAGGAACTCGCCAACGCCAAATCACAAGAACTCAATCAACGTCGAGAGCTCATTCATGCTTCGGATGAGATTGAAAACCTCAAGAAGAAACACGGTCGCGAAGTCATGGATCTGGAAATGGACATCAAAAAGCGCGACCGAGAGATTCGAGAGGTCACAGAAGATCTACGTGTTTGTAGGAGCGACCTCGAAAGAGAAAGAGAGACGGTATCGGCTCTCAAGAACACCATTTCACATCAATCCGCCGCCCATCTTACCTTAACAACCCAGAACCATGCTCTCGAAGCCCAATCAACAGCCCTTCAATCCCAGATCGACGTCTACGCGAGCACGGTATCCGATCTGACTCTCAAGCTCGAAGCAGCGCAGAAGCAAGTAGAGGACCTGAAGAGGGAAGCCATGGACAGCGAGCTGGTGCGAAGAAAACTTCACAACATGGTCCAGGAGCTGAAAGGAAATATCCGCGTATTTTGTCGCGTTCGTCCTGTTCTGCCTTCCGACGTTGTCACATATTCTGGTTCCCTTTCGTCGTCAAGCTCGACCTCAAGTCGTTCGGATGGAGGAAATATCGACCAAGAAAAGGCGAAGGAGGATTTGCAGGCTAATATGACTTTCCCAGATACTCGGGACCACAAGGAAATTGTCGTCGCCTCTTCATCCTCAAGCGCTACGGGTCAGGAGAGGAAGGAAGTCCACAATTTCGGCTTCGATCGCGTGAGTCGTTCCTGATGTCCTACAACTTATTCCATATTCATGATTAATTCAGGTCTTTGAACCCGAATGTTCTCAATCCGAAGTTTTCGAAGAAATCTCTCAACTTGCTCAAAGCTGTACAGACGGCTACAACGTTTGTATATTCGCATACGGCCAGACAGGATCTGGTAAATCATTCACCATGGAAGGTGGTTCAGTAAGTCAACGCTTGTGTCGTCACCGTTCTACCCTCCCGGTCTGACTGTTGTAGTCGGATGCCACTGCTGGTATGATCCCTAGGGCCGTCGAACAAGTTTTCCGCGTTACTTCGGAGATGAAGTCAAGAGGATGGGAATACAAGCTCGAGGGTCAATTCTTGGAGATCGTAGGTCTTTGAATTCTCTATTCTTTCGCGTTTGTAATGCATCTACCTAACAGTATAACGAAACAATCAACGACCTCCTCGGCAAGGGCGAATTCGACGAGAAAAAGCACGAAATCAAACACGACGCTAAAACTGGCAGCACTCGCGTCACCGACATCGAAGTTGTCAAGCTCACCTCGCCCTCGCAGGTCAAGTCACTGCTCGCCATTGCCCAATCACGGCGCAGCGTCGCCGCGACGATGATGAATGAGCGCTCGTCGCGTTCACACTCGGTATTCACGCTCCGCATCAGCGGTGTCAATGTGGGCGTGGACGGCTGCGCTGGCACTGGCGAAAGGTGCGAAGGTAGTCTGAACCTCGTCGATTTGGCGGGTAGTGAGAGGCTCAATGTGAGCTTCGCGAATGGGGCGGATAAAGAGAGGGTGCGGGAGACACAGAATATCAACAAGAGCTTGAGTGCGCTCGGAGATGTCATTGCTGCTCTCGGTGAGAAGGGAGGTGATAAGCATATTCCGTATCGCAATTCAAAGGTGAGTCCCCGGTCGCTGCTTTGTGTGGGTTTTGCATAGTGTCTAATAGGGGATTAGTTGACATATCTTCTGCAAAATTCTCTGAGCGGTAATTCCAAGACTCTGGTAAGCCTTTCAATTAATTATTCGCTGATTTTTATCGAGTGTCATCCACTTCAGATGGTCCTCAATCTGTCACCGCTCGCAGCTCACTTGCAAGAGTCGTTGACGTCTCTGAGATTCGCGACCAAGGTATGTCCATGGGCATCAGTGCACACCTATATCCTTTCCACTGACACATCGTCCGACGCGTTAGGTCAACAACACGACGATCGGTACCGCGAAGAAGCAAACGCGCACCTCATGAGCGCCTGTTCACTCATCTGCGACCCCCTTTGTTTCCGAAGTGGCCCTGGTGGGCGTGTACTGTTAGCTTGGCTTGATTTCGTTTTCTTGAACCAACGCGAAACCCCTTGTTTCTCTCATACTCAATGACATCCTTTTTTATTGACTGACAGTTTTACTCACGTTGATCATCATCACAGTGATATGAAGCGATGACCCAACGAGATCCCGACATACGCACGTTGTCAGGTGAGTCTTCTAAGTATAAACAGAATTATACCAAAGCGGAGCGAAATCCCAAGTGGGTCGGATGCCACCTTAATTCTCAGACTCTTTTCGGGAGAAATGAAGAGAGTTCAACAGCCTCAGACAACAATTGATTCGAATGTCCGATTGATCGCGTAGGTATAGGTTAAACTTTGGGAAATGTTCACTGAGTACCTATGACTCCGCTGACCATTCTCTGGGAAGAAGATCGGAGGCTTACTTTTCTTGAGGTGAATCAATATATTCAAATTCGTCAAATTCAATACGTGGACTTATATCGCTTCCACTAGGAATATATGAACCTGACTGCGAATCCTGAGCTATATAACCACGTCAACACAAGCCATCTGTGTTGTCTAATTCATACTGTTCATCCGTATTCAGCTTTGACGCCATGAAGTTCTTGACTCCTCTTGTCTTTTGCGCTGCGTTCTTCGCTCAAGCCTTAGCAGAGCCAATGCCACAGACTACCGACGTAACCACGAGATTATGTATGTGACGTTTTAGCACATGATGATTGTCTTTTGGGCTGATGGTGCTATTTCTTAGGCACGACTGACGGTGTAGGTCTATGAGCAAGTTCCTCGGGAAAATATTTCGCTCACGAGTAGATTTCTATCTGTATTTCGCGTCTCCACAGCGTATACCTTGTGAGTACTCTCGCCTGTTGCGTATTTGTTTCAGGATAACATTCTCATCCCTCGTCGTTCACATGATAGGCCCCAGCGGATATCATTGTTGCCCCAAGACGGTCTCCAGCGATGGACAATGTGGCATCCTTGGATAGTAAGTTTCATTACTATTCTCCAAACATGATTTTGATGGCATTGCTCTCAGCTGCCTCTTCTTTGGAGCTTTGTGTCTCAATCCGACTCCCGTGTAGATTTTCAGGACAAGTGATAATTAGTTTGAACTTTGTACATTGTTCGTACCTCAATAAACATGTTTCTGTGTTGCATATCTACTTTGGTCGACTGATCCCTGATCTCCCCGCCTGTCTACCGTCTTCGCTGTGGAAGTCTCTTGACTGGGATGATACACGGCTCTGTGTCCGACATGCAACGAGAAATTCGTATATTCTTCGAGCCTCGAAATCATATCTCTTCGTTACACATCTACCTTGGTCGACTGACCACTGGGCTCCCCACCTGAAATATACCATGATCATTACGTTTGTGTGCTACATTTCACCTATGATTTTACACGTCATCGTATCTAATATACAGCTCGCAAGAAATGATTATCAGTTCAGCCTAGTAGCTGTAGTCAGAACAAAAAAGAAACGTACATCCCTATAGAAGCAGTACTTGATCTTATGCAGCAAAATGATCCAGGAGGACCTATATAGTAAAGGTTAGGCCACATTTTCGGAGAGATGCAAATGGCGAGTACACGCACATGGAGGGAAAGACTATAGATCATAATAAGAATCATTAGATCCCCGAACACATACAGAAGACTTCCATAGCACTTACACTGTTGCTTGAGCCTAAGAGACATTAGCTTCATAAGACAGTATCTCAAAAAATTGATGACGACGCACAATTGAATAAATTGTCTTTCTGCGAAGCAGGTGCGCCCATGGCTTGGAGAAACAACAAACTGCATTGAACAAGGAAGACGTTCGAACACTTCATGATGGATGAGAATGGTTGTTCCGGATGCCAAATAAAATGTGAAGCCCCTGACAAGGTTTCCGAATGAAAGGTCAGAAGGCCAGCTAGGGCTAGAGCCGAACAGATGAATTTGAACATGTCCGTCAAATCTCTCACAATGTCCTCGGCACAGAAATGATGACGTTCATTAGTCTGCTTGTTCTCTCCCTTCCATTTTGACAGTTAGATTGTCTAGCCCCACTCAATAATAGACGTGCGACACCCCTTATTTGTGGAGTATCAACTACTGGGTGACTTTCCATAACGATAACTTGATTCAATATCTTGATACATCGCTAACCGATGTCGGTCGGAGTTTGAACGATGAATACCTCGATTTCCATAACGTCAAGTCGGATTATTTGAAGTCAGTAACTTGATTTGGCGCGCTGCATACCTCTTTGGACACTTTGACCATCCTCCCGAGCCATGGGCGCCTAAATGAGAGCTTCATTATAGATGGTGACAACGTGGATAAATAGGGAGAAACCCAGCGTGGCCAAATCTCTAGCACACATTGAGCGCACACCGTCAAACGCCTACGTTACTGAGCAAACACGGCGCTGAAGAGGTGCGCACGCTGCGCTTGAGCCTTTAAATGTGCTTATGGATTGGAAATTTTTTCGCCTGATGCTACCACTAGTGGTCTCATAAATCTCGCCTGTCGAGGAGTCCTATAAGCATGCGGGAGGAGACAGACTTACAGATGCGCGAGCGGGCGCGCCAAACGCGAGAGCTTGGCAAGGGCAATCCTAACATAATGCCGGGATGCCATTGTCCCCAAACGGATAACCTGTCAACTTTTGACAGCTTTTGACGTTTCAAAATCTGGAGGAGGGGGGGCCTCTTCCAAATTTAAGGTTTAGAAATGTCAAACGGCTTTCATGTTGACAGATCGGATGTTTTACCATCAACGGCACGCCGGCTAGGACCCTTATTTTAAGGTTTATTGCTTTAGATATTCAAGTTAGCGTTATGGAAAGTCACCCACTATCAAGTGTAGCTGTTTCATCGCAATAGGCCTTAAACAGGGAAGTTGACAGAGTGGCGCTTTGCGTGGTCTGGAGCTCGGCGTCGATTCCCAGCTGCGGCGAATACGTTGGCGTTGGGTGAAGCAGATTTACAGCATTGTTCGCACCTCAAAATATTATGTGTATTCATAACGCATCTACCTTGGCCAACTGATCACTGCTCTCCACGCAGTCTATCAACCTTGAGCTTGAGCGCTACGTACTAAGCCCCCTAAACACTGCGTTGAGGACAGGCAAAGTTTGTCTTAATGCATCTTCAAAGCGAAGGTTAAATAAGTAAGTGTTCCTTTCAAATGGACGTGCAACCTACTCTCCGGGTATGCTGTCATCTCCAGTTTCAATTGCACGCGACTGGCAACAGTAGAATCCTGCAGGACCTGATATCCGTTAAATCTGGCTCAAGAAACCTCATGGGTAAACGCTTACACGACTCGGCCTGGGCGTGTCATTACATAGTTGGTAACAGTACCCCATTATCGAGAAGCTGGAATGCTCACCAATGTACCACCACCTAAGATATGAGGGGTTCGTGATCAGCACCGACAATCCGAGCAATCCAATGCCTTGGACTTACACGCTTGCACAAGAATGTCTCGCGAATTTACTTCGGTAGGCGTCGCGAGGGATTGCGAGAACCACGCCATGGAGGCAAGCACGACAGAAATACTGCTGATCTTCATGGTTGTGTTTTTGAATTTGACTGATGGACTGAGTTGACGTTTACATCGGTAAGTCTTTTATACGATGAACCTACCTGCGATATAATTTGATGTACCCCAATTCTTATCGCATGTCGAACAGGTAAAGCGAAGTGATAAACCATCTGAAGGAGAAGGTTTTGACATGGGCGCTTCGTCAATGTCATGATTTCTATCACCATCATGACTTCTGAATTGAGGTTTGAATTGTAAATTTGAATCTCTGTTACATGTATCGTAGTAAGCATCTGGATATTCAGTCTTCGGAGAAATGTGGCGGACCTAGATTTAGCGAGCTCAAGGTTTTTCTTTCGGAACGCAGCTTTGAGGAATCAGCCTGACGTCGACTCAACAGACGGCGGAGACCGACGCCCAATATCGACTGAAATTGGACCGCAGCAATTATATCCGGGAGGATCTAATATCATTGATAAGCACATAAGCAGGGTAACACACCGGAAAACTAGCTCACAAATGAATTTCTGCTTGCCGAACCACCGAATAATCGAGGGGGGACACACCACCAATCAATAAAGTCTTTCAGTGAATTGATGCAAGCCATACCGGGTCTTCGTACATTGTTGTCGTTGTTGTATGTCTGTCGTCTCATAGTTTTAGTATCTTCATTGTACCTCGTCGTTATGCGCTGTGCGTGGTGCACTGCCGTTGTTGGGATTGAACGGCAATGTTGTAACCCGGATAGAGGCGTGTGGGCCCATCTCTGGTGGGCGTTCCCGGCACGAAGTCGTATTAAAGAGGAGAGCAGGTGGAGGTAAAAATCCAACGATGGCGAGGAGAGGCAGCGACAACGGTGTGCGGCGTCAGATGAATGGTCCTGCGAAAGGGGAGGAAATATGGATCACATTAATAGGTTGTATGCAAAGGCCGCACCTGCTGGGTCACACTCCGGGTCTCCCTTCTCTCCTACTCCTCCTACTCCATCATTCCTGGTTAAAAATGAGGCCACATCCCTCTCAACAGCGGAGAGCCAAGGCGGTTAAATGTGGTGGTCTGAGTGAAAGAGCTGGCCGTGGGACGCGATTGATGGCGTCCCGTCGTCGTGTCACTGTCCGTGGGCAACAAATGTCGAGTTTGTTGTTCTACACATCGGAGGTGCCGTATTAAGGCTGAAGAGCGCTGAAGCTTGAAGCGCTGAAGTCAAGGGCAAACGAGCTTTGCATGAGGTGATAAAATTACATACGAACGGGAATGTGGGATAATGCGCGGGGTTATCCGGTTATAATGTGAACTTCGTACATTCTTCGAGCCTCGAAGTCTTGTCTCTTTGTTACATATTTATGAATATGTACCTTGGTCGACTGATAAACTGATCTTCCCACCTAAAATCTACCATCATAACGTTCGAGCGCCACAATTAAACCGGGATATCACACATCATTGTATCTAATATGCAGCTTCAGCAAGAAATGATTTATCAGTTCAGCCTGGTACAGAGTAAAACAAAAAAGAAAGAAACGTACAACCCTATAGTGACCATATTCGGGTTTTGAGATCTCGAGCAGCAAAATGTTCCATCAGGGCCTATTTAATAATTAGGCCATATCCTTGAGAGACTCAAATAGCGCGTGCACTTACATGGTCTTGTCTACAGATCATCAGAACCATGAACACAGTCAGAAGACTTGTAAGTGTACATAACACTTACACCATCGCTCAAACCTAAGAGACCATAGGAGCATATGACACAGAATCGAAAAAATTAGAAGAAGACGTTCGAAAACTTCATGATAAATGGGAAGGACTGTACCAGATGCCAAATGTAAGTGCAAAGCCCTTAAAAAGGTTTACGAATGAAAGGTCAGAAGGTCAAATCTCTCACAATGTCCTCGGCATAGAGATGATGACGCCCATTAGTCTACTTGTTCTCTCTCTTCCCTTTTGACAGTTAGATTGTCCAGCCCCACTCAATGATAGGCGTGCGACTCCCCTTATCTGCCTGCATTCGATCGTAGAGGCTCAAGTACACCTGCCTTCAGAGGCTGGATTTTTAAATGTACCATGCAGGCCGGGCGGAATATTAAAGCAGAGTATGGTCTAGAGCTCGTCATCGAGGATGACCAGCGAATACGTTGAGGTTTGATGAGACAGACTTACAGCACTATTCGCGCCTCAATACCTCTTCATGATATATCTACCTTGGTCAACTGATCACTGATCTCCCCATATCCTATCAACATTTAGCGCTACATACGTACAGCCCCTAACCGTCACTACGTTGAGGACAGACGGTACCGGTTTTTAAGCATCTTTGAAACGAAGGTTCAATATATAATTGATACATTTGGATAATTGTGACCTACTTACCTTCCGGATAGAATGTTGTCTCCGGTTTCAAGGGCGAACAACTGGCAACAGTAGAATCCGGGAGGACCTGATACTCATTATTCCTGGTTTAAGAGAGACTCTTTAATGTTAGAAGCTTGCCTACATGGCTGATCCTGGTCATTTCATGACAGTTGGTATCAGTGTGTCCAAGTCTTCGTAAAAAGGCTAGAAGGCTCAAATGTTCACCAATTTGCTACCACCTAAGATGTGAGTCCACGATCAGCGCTCAGCGTCAACAATACAAGCACTTCGCCTACGACTTACACGCTTGCACGGGAATGTCTCACCAAATTAGTTCAGTTGGCGTCCCGAGGGATTGCGAGACCTATGCCATGATTGCGGGCACTACAGAAACATTGATCTTCATGATATGTGTTCTTGAACTTAACCAATAGACTTAGTTGGCGATTGCATTGGTAAACTTGGACATTTATACGATAAACTCGCACATAGATAGTAGGTAAATTCTCCTCACATGCCGAACAAGTTAATTGATAAAGCATCTGAAGGAGAACATTTTGACACGGGTGCTTTATCAACGTCATGATCAGGCTGTATATTTGAAACTTTGGTGCATGTACAGTATGTATCTTATTATATGTACACAGTCTTCGGAAAAATGTGGTTAACCCCGAATTAGCGAGCGCAAGGTTTTCCTTTCGGAACGCAACTTGGACAAATCAGCTTGACGTCGATTGGACAGATGGTAGGGACCTACGTTCCCCCAAAATCAACGGAAATTGGACCGCAGCAATTGTATCCAGGAGGACCTGACATTATTACATTGATGAGTGCTTAAACGGAGTAGCACACTAGAAAACCAGCTCACAAATAAATTTCTGCGTGCGCAACCACCGAATAATTGAGGCGAGACACAAAACCGATCAATAAAAGTTTTCGGAATAAATCGAAGTAAACCATACCGGAGGGAGGCCTGTCAAATGTGTACCATGAGCAACCATACGCAACGGCTGTCCGAATTGGAGACTTACACTGAATGATTGGCGTAGCGGCGCGTTCTTCAAGGCCGTCTACAGCAGCCACCTGAACTGCAGACACTGCAGCAATAATGAAAATAGATTTAAGGTGCATTGTGTCGAATACAATGTATAGTGCTTACGGAAAAACAAGCCTTACTTTATAGCATTCCTCCAGCGCGATGGACATTTATTTTTAGACTTCGTGGTATTTGAAGAATGTGGCGTCAGTCGGCGCTAACACCAGTACCTCGGTGGTATTGGGATTACGAAAATTGACGACTCTTACGGACGAAACATGGCTCGAATGGAGTACAGTGAGATACTCAAGGGAAACTCGAAGGAGAATTGAGTGGCTTTGTCTCGTGATCAATGATATTGATAATTGAGCGCCTCTCAGATTTCTATCTGCGAAATTGGCTCATACATTGCTATTTACATTCGGTCAAAAAGTGCTCCCATGTGTTCATACGTCTCGCTTGGCGCCCGGGCGCCCATTCTCCATGGACAGTTACACGTTGGGGATAATACACAAGACTGTGTCTGGTACGCAACTGCGGGGAGAAATGATTATCAGCTCCGAGTAGTCACACAAAAACAAACGACAGAACATACAATCCAAATACAACAGCAGTAGTTGGGGTAGGCTGTGGCTTTGTGCAGCAATATTGCCCGACAGGGCCTATTTAGTCAAGGTTAGGCGGAAATCTCCGTGAAAGAATCATATTGCTAGTTCACTTACATGGCAGAGCCTATAAATTATCAAATTCCAGGCGCATAAGTACATTCAGAGGATTTTCAGATATGTATACTTACACCATTGGCCGTACCTAATGGACAACAGAACCGAGGCCATAAGATTAGAATATTGGAAACTGAATAGTGACGACATACACTTGATGGTAACATCACTCTGGGGAATGGGCTCGCACATTGCTTGGTGGAATAAGAGGGCGAAGTGGACAAAGTACAGATTTGAGAACTTCATTATGGTACGGTGATGATTGATGGGACGAGGAACTTGACGGACAAGTGGTAATGCGAACTCGAACTCGAGCTCGAACTCTTTAAGGAAGTTCATGAATGCGTCAGTACCTGAGCTGGACAGACGAACGTGTCCATCGAATCTCTCATGATACCCTCGCAATAGAAATGTTGGCGTAGTGGCATTTTCATTTAGAATTTTGTTCACCAGTGTCCCTCCCTCTCAATTAGATCCTCTGGCCCCGCTTCCTACGCCGAAGCCAATTATAGATGTGCGACACCGCTTATGAATCTGTAGTGTTGGATTCAATGCAGAAAGGCTGATACCCAATGATGTTTGTGTGTTTGATCTTGAACACGGAAACGAATAGTGGACTAACTCGCTTATCTGGAGTGTGCTGCATCTCAGTATCAGTCCAATAAAAGCTCTTTCGTCTGTGGTCGCCGTTTGACTCATGAATCAGTCCAATGTCAAACTCTGCGTTGGGCGCTGCAATTCGGACATTAACCCGCAAAATTTTTGTTATTTTTAACATATCTTCAGAGCATAAATTAACACAATGGCTGTGGTATCAAGGGCATCGAATCTTGTCCTCGAAATTATGAAAATCTCCGCTGTTCTCTTCACCATCTCTGTCGTCTGTATACAAGCTATGGCAGCTCCCAATATCTTTGCTTTGCGCGATGGATGTGAGTATCCCTCGGAAGCTAATATTACTTAAAACAACTCCTAATTGAGTACCATTCATAGGTCTTGTATGTATTATGACTTTAAATCTTGTGAACGTTAACAATTGACTCACCTGCGTCGACCCTCTGACAGGCGGGCTGTAAGATACTTGGCAACTGTTTCCCATACTTCCTCGCTAACGAAATATAGGTCCTGTTGGATTTATATGCTGCTCTTCTGGTCCAATCTCGACAGTCCCTGCCTCGGGGTCTCAGAAGTGAGTACGAAACACCTCTGATATCGTTCCCGCTGGAATTATTCCTAACTGCTTCTGACAGATGTGTCAAGGACGTTGGATTTTGTCCACCATTCTGATAGAACACAAATTGGAATGCATGCATTTAGAATCAAGTTGTAGACAAAGCCATAACGTTCTGATAATAGTTTGACATGAACCTGTACAACTCGAGCACAGTAGTACCTAATTTCAGTGGGCCTATCTATTTTTAGATTGAAACAGGTACCTCATAACACGGCGGACATTCAAATGTCAAGTCACTAGATCAGTTGTCTTGTATATAATACTGTATAGTCATGAAGAAGTGAAATCTCAAACTGGATCCAGCAGGCTGGGGGTTTAGTGGGTATCGAAATACGCCGGCCGTGAGGCTGGTAAGAGGCTGCATGATGGGGGAGCAGATCTGTGTATTTTGGACTCCCACACTGCCTTAATCGGCGTGTATAAAACATTCCTCCAGGGTTTTAAATTTATTTTAGAGGAAATGGGACAACATCACTCTCAGCGCGTGGGGGGGGCTTGACTGGGTCGGCTGCCACTTGCGAGACGCTTAACCCAAGAAGTGAAATCTCACGGTCACATTGATAGTGGTCACGCATCTATTTTTCGTCTCCTCTTTACAGCTAGTACTACTTTCATAACAATAGGCCGGAAATTTAGAAATAGCGCACTAGGCGGAGTCAAGCGGAGTCGAGGTTAGGGTGATGCGAGATGTCTAGAGCTCGGCGTCGAGGCCAACCAGCGAATCATATGCGGGGTTGATGGCAGCGATCAAGACATGAATCAAATATTTGGGTCCACTTCACTCCGCCTTGTGTGCTAAATTGAAAATTCCGGCCTGTCGTTATGAAAGTTGCTGTAAGTTTAGAGGGTTGAGTACTCGAGTATTGAATATTGAGTCTCCATCAATCCCCACCGCTGCCTGTTTTTGTGGGCGCAGACCATGAGCATATTATTATCTCGTTATTTGAGACCTTACCTCGATGATTGTCAGTTGGGATAAAGTAGAAGATAAGTCACCCCAGCTAGGTCCTTTCAAGAGCCATGTCTTCAAACATTCGGATAAATAAGGATAAGGACAAGTAGCAGAGCTGTAAAATAAGTAAATAAACCTACTTTTATGCACAATGCAGAATTTTTCCGGCAACCCTATTAATGTTGACGTGGATATTCAAGAAATATTTTCCCTACTTGAACCATGTCTGGCGAGCCTGAACTGAACTTATCTGCTATCTTCATTCATCTTCGGTGATAGAAGGTGGCCCAATTGCACCGCTATTTTTATGACCAATACAAGCACCGTCAATTGCTGAGAAGTTGCAGCACGGCTAAAGCCACACACAAGATGAAGCCAAGTTGCTACTGTGTATACTGTATACAGCAATGAACAACGACTCCTCAAGGGTGCTAATGCCTGAGGAGTTCCCAGTTTAAAAGAATTTTATTTGCAGTGCACCGTACGGTCTCCCCCATTGTCCGCTGCTCTTTGCTGTCTTGAATTAGGTTGTTGCGGTGTAGACGGCGCCAACAACAGGGTATTTTCAAGCTAAAAGATTTACGCTGGAATCACAGGTATACAGATATTGAGCTGGATAGGAAAGTATACCTGCGGAGGGGTCAGTAACGACGCTGGCAGTGGTGGTGTTGGATTATGCTGCGATTCTCTGAGATCTTGTGTTCAATGATATTGGCGAGTAGATGGAGGCACTCATTTTCCTTCTTGAAGTTCATTGAAATCGTTTATGAGAGCTTCTGACCTACATCGAGAACAAGTGCAGATTACACGGGGAGGGCGAAGGCCCGACATCGCCTGAAGCAACGATAATAGTGTTCAAAAAGCGTGACACTATCTACTGTGACAACTTAATGACAAACAGTTACTTCTTGGCAACCACTACGTTACCTAACAGTACAAGTTATGGCCCGACTTGACATTTAAATGTCCGCCGTGTAAAGGCGACATTGACTTAGAGGAATTTCCAAGTCAAACACCGAATTCCAATAACGATGAAGCTCTCACTTTTTGTCCTCAGCCTCACTATCGGCCTCTTCTCTCCCTCTCTTGCTGCTCCTAACCCTGATGCAGCTGTTGTTTACCCCTGTAAGCTAACTTGACAACTTCAGCAGAAAAATCTGTACTAATACATTATTAGGCGGAGGAGACCCGGTACGCATGACCTAGCTGAACATAGTCTACTACCGAAGACGTTAGCTGACAGTTGCAAATACTTCCTCAGTTCCAGGCCTGTGAGTCTTACAGTGCTTTGCATAAATAATTGCCGCTCGATTTCGTCGAATTTCGTTGGAAACCATGTTTGTTCCTGTATTTACATAATGGCTCGGCAGCTCTCTGCCGTCAAATCATCATCTCTTCCTGCCCGTTTTCGCTCTTCAAGGCGCCTCCTTTCTCTACGGGTATCAACCCTCGAGCAGCGAGTATCCGGTTCTGGAGCTTTAAGCCAGAAACTCTGGTCAAAGCGGTGCAACGCTAGACGTACGACTGGAGGCCAACACCTATGTCATTCACCATCGCCTTTTCCACCCGCTCTCACCGCTCAACCATACTCAGAACACGGTTCAATATCAATAGAGGCTTCAGCTTCAACAGCCATATTCACGCCAGCGCGCGACTTGGCAGAGGATCTCAACTCCTTCTCTGAAACGTTAGGATCTCTGGAAGTGCCATTTGATGCTCTCTATCAAGTGGCACTGCAGGATGACCAGTCGGATGCATTCTGGGATAGATGCCGCAAGGCACCATCACGCCTGTTGCTGGTGTTGGAAAAATCGTGTGGCAATTACTTATGCAAAGCACTGTAACACGTCTTACAAGCTACTTTTGTTGTTAAATTCACGCTCGTCCAGGTCCTAAGGGGTACCGTTGTTGCCCGAGGTTTACGGTGGATACCCCTCCAGGTGGAAGGTGGGTAATCATTTCTGAGGAGAATAAGGTTGGCACTTACCTGTGAATTGTCTTTTCGTTTCCTGTAGCTGCCAACTTGGGCGGTTCGGTGCCTGTCCATTGTGATTTATGCATAGATGGAGTCGTCACTCGTTGACAATGTCTCCCGGAGATATGAATCGTGCTATTACTATGGCTTCACCTCGGATAAATGTGCTGTATAGAATCAAATTGAGTCTTGCAAATACGGACAATGTGATGGGGTACTTTGCCCATAGTTATGGCTATCTAGAAAATGTCCAATTTCCGGGTGCAAATGTTAGCTTTCTTTCCGAATATACACATCCCCATTATCAGCGCAGTCTGCGTGGAGTCGATTTCCCATACATCAAAGTGCTACTGCTTAGATTCTTTATCAGGTCCGCTCAGATCTGGGAGACTGGGTGACTTCCCGTAACGCTAACTTGAATGTTCAAATCTAAATTCTTGGCATCAAGGGTCCTCCGCCGACATGCCGTGTCCTGAAACAGATGTTGGTATTCAAGACGACGAATTCAAGTCGTTTCTAAACCTTAAATCTAGAGAGAGGGTCCGTACCCTCTCTCTAGATTTCTAAACGCCACTTGATGCCCGAATAGGCAATCCACTCCGCCAAGGAATGCCATTTCCGTCGCAGTCAATCGAGTCACAGCCGTTACCACTATCACGTGCTCAGTGATGCGTCTCTGTTGGAGCGGTCGCTGCGGTGCGCATCGCGAGTCCGAGCCTTCGTTCTACCGCCTCTCCCATACATTGCCCTACCATAACCCCAAGTTCTTGGGCCTGATGAAATACTTGGCCGCTTTCTCCATGGATTATAATTCCCCTCAATCAAAACAAAGGAAGGTTAGTGCTATCAGGTCGTCATCAGCCCTCTTATTGATTGCTTTGATTTCTTCATAAATTCCCCTGGATTCTCCTACCAACCAGCTCCAGTGCTGAATGGGTACCTCCCTTTAACCTTCTAGAGCCTTTAAATTCCTGTTTTGTGGCGGTATGTCCTCCCCATTTGTTCATATATATCAATTGACTTTTTTTTTCCTAGTTATCAGCCAATGAGATTCGCAAATGCACCTTGTGTTCGACGGCGAAGATCGTGCGACGAAGGGAGTGGAGGAACTACATAAAAGGTGGAACCTTGTGCGCAAATACATACCACACAACCCAATCTTTCTCGCTCACTAGTCAGTTACAGACTCGCAAACCCCACAATTCATTTCATGTCACCAGGAAATACACCTCCTCGCATTCCTTTCAACGAGCGCCCAGCTACGATGGGAGTCATGGGCCATGGGACTCCATGGAAATTCTCTACCCACCACTCTGTACGTGTATCGATTGATGTTCTTTTGAATCCCTTATCAATGTTTTTTTTTTTTGCAGACTTCAGCCGATCGCCCGACCCAACAGATGGGTGACTATAAGCCTTCCTTTGCAGGTGGACCTGCCCAGTCCGGTGTACGTGAAATATCATCTGTTATAATTTATTTAGTTTCTGACATTTTCTGCAGCCTTTCGTTTTCGATTCGGTGCACCCATTCACGTCTGGTGCTGCAGGCAGTACCAATGCGTATGGATTTTCCAACATGGGCTCTCACCCCGATCCATCCCAAATCCCCCTTCCCTCGACATCGGATGCCGATCTTCTCCATGGTCCCACCATTGCCAGCTCCATTGGCTATGCATCGACTTCCAAAGTTGCCGGCTTGCGTCGCACGAAGAATCCTGCTGTCGAAGCAACTGCGACCTCGAATGGAAAAGGCAAGCGCAAACGCGAGGACGTTGAAGATTCATCTGGCTCAGAATCGGACGACGCTCACGATGAACCGCCGCCAAAGAAAACTGTGCATGGAGGTCGCCGTGCTGGAGCTGGTAACTACGGAAACGACGAGCTCAAACAGCTTCTGCGTCTCACGGAGAAGGAGCTACCTGTTGGTCAGAATGGGTGGAAACGCATCCACGAGAAGTACTCCGCTTGGGCCATCAAGCATGGTCATTCTTCTCGCGATGCTAAATCCTTGGAGGCCAAGTTCAAGCTTGTAAGTCATCACTTATCGACACATTGTGCTGTCACTGAAGCATGTCTCAGATGGTGAAGACAAAGAAGCCCACCGGCAGTGGTAAACGCCCTGAAACAATCACCCGCGCCAAAGCCATCGATAAACTGATCAACGAGAAGGTTGGCACTCGCAATCTCAATGACTCCGAGATCGACAACGACGAAGAAGAAGGTTACACCTCAGACCTCGACCTCGATTCGAAGAAACACCTTGTGGTTGCTCGATCCGACAAGAACGACATTCCGAGCTCGCGCCGCACTCGTGGCAATCAGACGGCTGATCTCGCTCTCAAACTCGCTAACTCATTGGATCCCGAGGCCCAGCGACTTCGCGATGAAGACCGGGCAAATCGTTCTTTCCAAAACACCCACATTTTCATGATGTCCCAACAACTCCGCGATGCCAATACCACCATCGAGACTCTTCGATCTGAGCTTTCAATGGTCCGCGATCACCTCCATCACGTTGAGCGGGCTCGCGATAAGTTGGATGCCAAGCTCAACCTTGAACGCAAAATGGCTGCTCTGCAGGCTCGGGACCGTGGTGTGGTGCCTTCTTCACACAAGCATAACCCTGACCTCACACGTGTCAGAGGCAAGATCCGTCATGACGAGTTCTTTCCCGAGGGTGGACAAATGTCCACTTGGATCACGGATGGCTCGAGCGCATCGGACTGGGATGATAACAAAGAGAACTTCTCTGACATCCCTCTCGTACACTCTCCGATCAGCAGCCCCATCTACAAGCCACAGCACATGAAGTACAAGCTGGAGCAACTGTCACCCAAGCTTCCGGGACCCCCTGCTTCCTCAACCATCTCTTCCAACTCCTCCTTCCATGCTACTTCGACTTCTGGTGCATTAGATCCATTCAATGCTGGTGCTTCCCCTCACAAACCTTCCTTTTCTTAGTTGCTTAATTTCTTTTGAATACATCTATATACCCATATTCTATTCTGTGACTGCTCATTCTTCTTGGTACTCTGCGTGAACATGGAAGCGAGAAACCCGATCATTGTTTCTCTGCTCTCCAAATACCATATTTTCAAAGTTACTCCAAATTTCTTTGTCTTCCTTTGTCTTCCTCCATTCAGGCATATATACCTTTTGAATTTGATTCCGTCCAACTTTTCGAGTGCGAAGATTGTGTAATCGAAAGCATACCTCAAGGAGGTTGGCCCGTAAGTTTGAATCCTCTATTGGAAGGGGTAGCCGCAGCCGTCCGAATGAACCTTGTATCGATCGCATACCCCATTCAGCAGTCTGCCGGTAGGAAAGAAGTTCACGATCAAACTCAAATCGTTCTTCGATCTCTTTCAGTGTGCCGCGGAATCGCTGTCCTGTCTTGATCGGTGCTATAATTCGGCCTTCAATATCCTGTGTTCCTCGAGGGAATGCTGTATCTGCAACGAGATAAAAACCATCAGGTGTTTTGCTGTGGAGCTTCTCGTAAATTGGCTGCGCAACTCGGGAGTCATGCCAACTTCCAGGTGCATTGAAATTGGCGTCCAAAATGATCCCTATTATATTTAGAATAAATATAACGAGTGCGAGGTGAATCCGAAGGCATGGCGTACCTTCTGGAGAGAAAACAATTACTGAACTGATGTAATGCTCAGATAGCCAGCCATTGTAAGTAGCATTCTCAATGTCTGGGTCATTTGATGTTTGTGTAGGTAGATTCAATCCATCAATGCTTGCGAAGGCGCCAGATAATCGAGGATGACGATAACAAATTAGCTCGCTATTCCGTGAAAACTCTTCTAAGGACCCTGGCCAATGGATGCTTGCATCAGGCATCTTTCTTAAGGTTTTGAGAAGGATTTCGAGCCCGAATGTGATATAACGAGATGTAGTTGTAGGAATCAATCCAAAAATTTGTTGAAGGCTGATCTCCCGCATCGTAGAGTTTAGGTAATGCAAAACAAGCCCCAATGCACCCCATGTATCCAAAGATCTGGCGCCTGGACGAGTATTTCCAGCGGTGCTTGTATCATTCCTTGGAATAGGTTCCGATAACCAAAGGAGGCCAAATCCCGATGTGATTATCAACTCGAAGGTCGAGACATCAAAGCCCATAGTCGTGATAAAAGCTCGGTCATCACGACTTCCATACAGAGCCTGCCAAGCAGTCCCATGTCGAGGATTGGGAGGCAGTTGGGACCGGCAGAGATAATTTCGATTTTCGTGCCTCCTTTCGATCCGTAGAAGCCGACCAGCTTCCGCACCGACGACGAGAATAGCTGTTGCTAACTGCGTTTTGCGGAGCTCTTCGTTAGCATCTTCCTCGGCCTCATCCTCGAGTGTTTGCAGGAAGAAATGTGCAGCAGCGTCCATCATAGAGGAGAGGAGAGATGATAGAGCCTAGATTATCAGCCCGTTATCATTTTATCAAATATACCTTCTATTCTAGGAAGGTACCAAAAGCGGATATTCAAGTTGAATTCAAGTTAGAACGCGTCGTAGTTCTTACGGTTTAGAAATCCGGATAAAACATTTGTGGTTACCCCTGATTTCAAACTCCGCATATGGAATTTAGAGTTGAACATTCAAGTTTTTCTTACGGGAAGTCACCCACTATTCGCAGGTGTTTTAAAAACCCACCTCTCCTCCGTGGGCGGTCGCCGGTCCAGTATACTTTTACAACTATTACTTCGGAAGTTCGGTAGCTTGAAACTCGCTGCTAAAGATCATGCGTTGAAGCGATTAGTACTATGTGTACCTGAATCCGATGCTTGTCTATTCTCGAGCGTTGATAGATTTTTGGGGATTTAAACGATGACACAGGACATGTCAGTGGATCACAACAATAAGGTTCAATTGAAACTAAAATCTAAAATTAGATGGATTCTAGGAACCAGCCGTATCCACTTTGCGATGCTTCATTGCAATCTGCCGGTAGCTGCGCTTCGTGACTAACTAGGTATTGAGCCGACGCACTGAAGCACGTTCAAATTTCCTTTCAGACTCCGGGTGCCGCCCAAGCATCCGGCTGCCATGGCCAGCAGTATAAAGGATGTGGACAATGATTTAGATTTTCAACGACGTTAATACAGTATACTCTAAAAATGCGTTTTCCCGCTGCGTCTCTGACTCTTTGCATCACTCTCATCTCGCAAGCTCTAGCGAGTCCCGCTCCTCAAGTCACAGATCCAGTAGTTCATCACTGTATGTCTGCCGTTCATTAATTCTGATAAAGTACCGAGAGTCCATTACTCATTTTTTTTTCGCAGGCGGAGGTACTTTGGTATGATATTCCCAACGCGCTCGGATATTTGGCGGCAACTGACGATTGAATAATTTAACCTACCGAAGGAATTGCAATGTAAGGACTTGATCATTACCGTAGACGTAGCACTGACCGTGTGTCTTCTATGAATAGGCCCCAAAGGATGGCGTTGCTGTGGGCCCATCGAAGTGACTCTTGGTGGAACGTAAGCATTCGTCGTTGACATCCATCACACAGCGTCCTGAAAGGCGAAAATAGGTGCTACAAGGGGCTTACTGGCGTATGTCCTCTCTAAGCGTACTTGGACAGTTGTACAACGGACTGAATAATAGTTGATGTATGCCCGGGATTCGCGGTCAAATCTATGTTTATCAACCGTGTATATATATCAGTCGTGAATTTGATTATGGCCGAAGTTACATGTTTACCACGTCAACGTTAAGCGCTGTGTTGGATTCGAAAGATTTGTCCAGTAGTCTCTGTTACCCTGTCCACTCAGCCAGAAGCTTCGGAGTTTTGTTGAGTGAACACCTCATGAAAATTACGATGGAGTTCTTTGCGAGTCCGTTTCAGGGGTAAACGCTGCCGGTGATAAGCGTTTCCCACTGCACGCGGGAGTATAAAACGCTCACATTTCTGAATTTGCTTTAATTCCTCTCATCAACAACATAATCGATTGTTCAGCTCAACATGAAGTTCCTTTCCTATTCTCTGGCCGTGTGTCTGGCTTTCTCTTCGGTTGCTCTCGCGACTCCAGCACCTCAAGTGACAGATCCCTTGCCTGTTTACCACTGTATGCAGTCTCATTCTCATTGACTGTTAGTCTCTCGTCTCTAATCCATTTCTCAGGTGGCGGTCTATCGGTATGAATTCAATATGCATTATAGTTCGTAGGCTAATCATGGAATGTTAACGATGCTTCGTTGAAAGGGCTCTAAATGTACGTAGTCACGATCTAGTCAAAACTGAGCCCGACTAATCAATGCCAACAGGCCCTACTGGATGGCGTTGCTGCGGTCCTATTCAAGTGGATGTCGGTGGAACGTAAGGTCTTCCCCCAGCGTCTTTATACTTTAGCTCTCTGACAATCCAAAAGTTGCTATCAAGGGACAACTGGAATATGTCCTCTTTAATTCGAAGTACTGTGGTGTCATCAACCAGGAGCGAGGGACCGAAGTTCTGGCTGTTTCGTCGTGAATATGCCCTCGGAGACTGATTACTACTAGCATCGTAGCTACATAAAGAACGTGTGATTGCTCCAATGACATTTGTTGCACTATGACCGGGTCAACTCTGAAGTATAGCAGAATAGGTTTACAGTTCTGTGTTGCCTTTTCATTCCTACTTTCCGCAGGGAATAAGTGGGGCACCTGAAACGAGCCATGAGCCAAATGCAAGTAGATGGAAATACATTCTGATGCGTACCGCTACCCTTCATTCCTTGCAGTGATTTATCCTGCAAATTCCGGTCAGAAATTGAGATATATTTTTAGAACTGTAGTGCTATTTTGGTGAATGCGTTCGGAGGTAGTACTTGACAAAGATATTGGATCTCGACTGGGGTGCCTGAGAGAACCCGGGCTTCTCCATGAAAGAAATCCAGATCTACCCAGGTTAGCGCTGACGGCGAATTGGCGCAAGTTGCGGAGATGCTAAGTTTTTATTCAGAAGGTTATAAATAAATTTATGAGCGCTTCCGAACCGCCTTTCAGTGTGGCTTGGCACATAACATGATGACCGCAAACAAAATGTATCAGCGAGTTTTCACATTCAAAGGATGTAGACGTTGGTTTTCAATTACAGAGGACTTATTGGTCTAGTCCAGTGATTTCGCTGCGATGCAGTCAAACTCGAAATAGAATCAGAAGCAGGACGCAGTTTCAGCACTATGATATCTCCAGATTGCTTGCATCTTCAGCATAGGATTCCGATATAATATCTTAGTCCAGTCAGTATATAAAAGATGGAGCTGGCAGCTTGTTACTCTCATTCAACGTCTTCATAGCTAATAACCTCATCGACAATAATGAAGTTCTCTATCATCGCCATAATTGCATCTCTGGCCGCCATCGCGCAAGCCGTCGTAGTATCTGGGCCTGAGCCGACCTCAACCTCAGATACTACTATTTTCTGTATGTTCAACTCTACCCATATCAACGTTTCATCTGCTGAGAAGTAAAAATATATACAGGTGATACCTATAAATTCGGAGTAGGTGTCGTTCAATTATCTCGTTTGGTCCAGCAAAAATCCGACTGACCCGCCGTCCATTTCCGTTTCCAGCCCACAGGATGTACGTCCCCCACTATCCATAATTCTATACAGCTTTTAACGTCTTTGTAGGCCCTCCGGACCATCATTGCTGCTCATCCATAATCCAAGGACAAGCGCCAATGTAAGATTTCTCCAATATTCGGTTTGATTTTTTGGATCTGAAGACTTGTTAAAAATCTAGCTGCTTCCAGGGGAGGGGCCATATTTGCCCGCTCTAAACTTTGAATACCATTTGGTTCGAGCGCTCCTTGGGTTGATTTTCCATTGAATAAATATCAATCGGTAGATCTCCCATTCTGCACGATTCTTCATTCATATTACTAGTATCATACCTCTGCGTTAAATGTAACAGCGAAGACGGAGCCATTGGTCATGTAGTTTACCTGTTGCGAACCTTTTTCGTATTCGGACTTTGGCCCATCCTGAATTAACTGCGGTATGGGGCCTGTTCCATCAGGTGGTCTCCATTGTACTCGTATGTAAGTCACAGCGCAGAACGGTCTGCGCGTTCTGGGTAATTTGAAGGTCTGATGGACTTCAAGTGGTGAA
The DNA here is from genome assembly GCA_015484465.1 of Pholiota conissans. Classification (NCBI taxonomy): domain Eukaryota; kingdom Fungi; phylum Basidiomycota; class Agaricomycetes; order Agaricales; family Strophariaceae; genus Pholiota; species Pholiota conissans. The sequence goes on from MU155196.1 coordinate 34,183, forward strand.
AAATACATGCGAGACGTGCTGATAGGGATCGACACCCAATCGTCTAGCCCACCGTGCGCACCAAGCCAGAATGCGGTCCTATTTATAGGATTCAAAAAACGTATAAAACGCGTCGTGGATTACTGCAATAACTCGTTCACCGCCCAGTTTATCAAGCTAAGCTTTCTACTTCGAAATACCGCCATGAAATTCTCTTTCGTCTACCAAGCTATCGCTGTCTCCGTTGCGATCTTCTCGCAATCTGTCGCTGCGACTTACCACTGTATGTTCCTTCGTCACTGCAGATTAATTCATACGTATTGACCCATAAATTGCACAGGCGGTGGGCCATATGTAAGTCTCTAAAGTGAAAGTGAAAGCACCATTTTCTTACTAACGATGTTCATTTTCTTCTGAAGAACTTGTCTTGTGAGTAAATTTGACTTCAAAGATCTCGCTACAACAGTGCTCAAGCCAAGTTGATCTGTAGGCCCCAAGGGATGGCGCTGCTGCGGACCTATCATTCAAGGTGTTGGAGGAACGTAAGTGCCAAACCACGGATGCTCCGTATTGCCAGCTAAACAAAATCATACCAGCTGCTTCGAAGGAGAGACCGGTCTCTGCCCTCTCTAAGTCGCTAAGGTTCTCAGCGGATGGAAAGAAATACTGTTCGATTGAAACTATTGCGCTCTGTAGTTTGCTTTTCCAATGAACATTTACTTGAACTCGCAACACACTGTCCTAAGATTCAAAGCATATGTCAATCTAAAGGATTAAGAAGAAAGAAAAAGCGTGCATATTGTATGAAACTCAGCAAAGTCAACACCAAGAACAAAAACCCGTTCCATAACCACGCATTCACGCCTCCTTCGAAATCCGTTGGATCTCCTCAACACCTTCGTCATGCTCCCAAAAGCCCATCTCGTCGGGTACTTCCTCACTCTGTCCCTCCCCAGCCTCGTTCTCATTTCCAACAGTATCGCGCTCCAGCGTAACCTCTCCAGTCAACTTGACCCCACCGCCCTTCAAAAACTGGAGCTTCACCTCCCGATCCTTTCTCTCGCGCTCCTCGACTTCTCCACTATCCCGCCAGAAGACCTTCTCGACGATGTGACGTATACACGCACGAAGGAGGATGAATCCGTGTGACGCGACGAGGGAGACCAGGACTGCTTTTAGCAGGAGCTCCTTTGTCGCTGAAAGAGTGGCAGGGGACGAGGCACCATCTGTGCCCCACCCACCCGAAGCCGAAGCGGAGACAAGATGGCCTTCAACGAGAAGTGTCGTCTCACTTTCGGTAGTCGCGGTGGCGGCAGCAGCAGCAGCGGTGCCCATCTTGGTTAATGTAGCGTTCACCACCGACGCTGCTGCGTTGGGAAGAAGCTCGGGGGAAAACAGGTAGACGAGAGCGGAGTTGGTGAGAGCGCCGAGCCATGTGAGGAACATCAGGGCATCGAGCCATGGGCCAATCGAGTCGGTGCGTGTGGGGATTGGGCGCCGGTTATGCACGGTCATTTTGAACGCGTCCGAGCGTAGTTCGAGAAGATTGTTTAGGAACGCCATTACTTTATAGATTCAACAAATTAGTTCCAAGTGGCATGCAGAGGCAGACAACTAGGAGACGCACCGGCAGCTAAAGGCCAAATTGTCGACCAAAGCACGACATATCCGAATTGAATCACCATCTCGCTGTAATCCGCGAATAGATCATATTCAGGCAAAGCCGCTTCTTCCCTGACTTTATCCAAAAAGGCACGCTCAGCCATTCCCCCGCGTTCTTTCTCATCCTCAAATACCACGCGCTTCTTGGCGCCATTACTTGTATCGGAGCCGCCGCTCGAAATGACAGAGGCCGTCGAAGGTGTTTTCGTGTGTGTTTTCTTCTTCCGGAACGCCTCGACGCGACGAAGAACGAACGGCAGACCGACCTCCATGAACGTGTTGACGGCCTGATTGGTGACGGTGTATGCGAACATCTGATCCCTTAACCTTTCCGAGTTGAGTTTAGCTTGTACAGCTGTGGGGTTGGCGTCCCAAAGTGCCGACTGAGATACTTTCTCTCCGCCGAAGGACACCTGCCCATCTGTGGTAACCGTACCATTCAGCATGTCGCGAAGTGTGGCTGCAAAGCCATGGCCTGTGGTGGCGGACCCGAACAACCAGGCCTGGACCCAGCGCATGACGCCTTCACCGAAGGGGACATACACGAACGCCGATAAACCGAGTCCAAGGTATGCAACGATGGCACTGAGGGCGAAGGTCTTGAGAGTTAGTGAGGCGGCGTATGTCGATTTGTGAGCGTGGTTCTCCCAATTTGTCAATTTCACGGCGATAGCGTGATAGATGGCGAGAACTCGAGGGACGAAGATGACAAAAAGAAGAGTAGGAGAAAATGTCTAAGACCAGTTAGATAAATAAAATGAAAATGTGAATTGAACTAACGATGAGTTTCTTGCCGGGGCCTTCGTAAAGCTGGGTGACGAATGCCTCGAAAATGAAGATTCCTGTGAGGATGGCGGACAGAATTCCAGCAAAAAAGATAATAACGGGAATGCTTGCGAGCACCCTAAGCTCTCTTACCCACCAGGACATGCCCGGTTTATACTGCACACGACGCTTTTCCACTTTGAAAGACCCTCGTGTGCCGAATCGTATAGATAGTTTCCGCTCATGGATGCGCCACCACTCAACAAAGATAATGGACCATAAACAGATCAGAGTCGAATATGTGGGTGCATATGGCGGTAGGAAGAAATGTGAGAGCAGTCCAAGGGTTGCTGGAAACACCAGAGACTTGGTGTATGAAGCGAGGAAAGCAAAATACAGCGCGAGTGAGTCACCAAACTGATCCCGAATGCGCTCCAGTTGCACCGAAGCAATATAACGCGGTGTCCACGCCCGTATCCACTGTTCGTTGAAGTCGCGGTCGTGTAAAGGAAATATGGACTCCACGAGGTCCCATTCCGGAGCGTCGGGTGATATCCCAAGGCCTCCGTCCGTTGGGGAAGATGAAATATAGGAATAGACCAGGCGCAGGCGTTCTGCTGGAGACAAAGGAATCGGGTTCGTGACTGGAGTTACTGGCAATCCAGACAGAAAATCAGAGTGTCTGCCCGACTATCAACCGCAGTGCGCGCAAAAATGAACGATGTTCGTACCTTTCGCGTTTCACCAGCTCCCGCACATGGCCTGATGGGCACACCACAAACACAAGAAGGTGACCCAGCGCCTCGCCCCGTCGTCCCACTGCTTTCAATCCCGCATATGTCAAGGTCTGGATGAGACGCTTGTATTGCTGCTCCGCCTTGCGTGATTCTTCCCGAGTTTGTTGTTTCGAGATGGAAGCTGACTTGGATGTTTTGAAGGAGATTACGAGGTCGACGTCTGGGTGGGCGTTCGTCATCGCGTCGATGGTGCACCGTGCTCGACGTCGGCGCCACCCTCATTGAGGAGCCGCCGCAGTGACGCCATTGAAAAGTTTGTCTGTGTTTGGCAACGTCCTCGAGCCGGCTGAAGTCGCCAACTTGAGATCATTTTAAATGATTTTAATTTTGACCTTTTACTTACACCTTGACCGGTGACCTCCAAGCGCTCGTCTCAAGGTCATTCTCTCAAACATACGCTAGTACAATCAGAAAGAATGATACTAAAAGATTCCGAAATTGTCACAAGGGCACAGACCTCGAGGCGCACACTGAACGCGCGTCAGTTGACATCTCCCAACAATTATTAGATATCGGAGCCGGAAGCTAATAAAAACCGTACTTGTCCCACAACCAGAACGCCTATCTTGCGCCTCAGCACTAACACAATGGCCTCCAATTTATCGGACAGGTATGTGAATGATATGATAACAGGCTTATCGATCTCTCTTTCTCATACCTATGAACACAGTTGCATCTTCTGCGGAATCGTGAAAGGTGCGCCAATGGCACCAGCTTCAATTTAGATTGAACGAATGGGAGTTGAAACGATCGTTGGACTATAAGGCAGCATACCTAGCGCTAAGATCCTCGAGACGGAACACAGGTACGCAGCATGTTCTCGCTGCTGCACAAGCTCATAAGTAGCCCAAAACATCAGCCTAGCGTTCCTCGATATCAGCCCGGTTTCTGAAGGACACGCGCTAGTCATCCCAAAGTGTACGTGCTCCAGCGCCTCTCCATATGCGTTTTTCATTGGTCGTTTGCACCAGATCACGCAGAAACGATCCTCACTCTGCCAGACGAATACCTCAGCGATATCGGGCCCACATTGAAGAAAGTGGCTGCTGCTACTGGTGCTGAGCAATTTAACATTTTGCAGGTATTTCTATTGCTTCTGCAGATGTCCATTTCATCCTTACATCTTTATTGTAACCATCAGAACAATGGAGAGCTAGCATTCCAGGTGAACGACGAGTGGCATTCTACGTTTGCGCCCCAGAGCTGACAAGCTTCGCTGGTACAGCACGTTGGGCACGTCCACTTCCACGTCGTCCCGAAGCCAAGCGCCACTGAAGGACTAGTCCTAACTCTCGATGAAAACTGGCCAGTCAGAGCGGTATCCAAAGAGAAATTAGCAGAAACCGCAGAGAAGATGAAGGCGCGTTTGGCCTAGAGTAAACAAGTAGAGTTACATGCATGCTCGGCGACGATAAGTTAGAAATCGTAATGAAAATATCATAAGCACATTACATCGTGATGTAGTCGATAAGTAAGTAGTTTCTACGGTAGCAACGCCGGCATACCAAGGTTTTAGAATATTATACTGTATACCTCGTGGATAGGGGTCGTGGAGTGAAGAGCAGAACTACAGAGCATAAACGAAATCGGGATGTCGGTCGCCCAACTCCATCCACGCTTCCACACCGCCGTCCGTCACCTTCTCGTCTGTGGTATACTTCGCGAGCATTCGTTCCCGGTAGCCAGGTTGCGCCTTGGCCTTGTTCTTGCGTTTCAAGTAAAGCATGTTCAGCACCGAGCCGACAAGGATGATGATCGAGCTACAAACTCTAATTCAGCATCGATATACAATTTGCAACGCAGGCCGGGACGTACAAGACAAGGTTCATGATAGTAGTTTTCCTGAACCTCGGGCCTTCTTTAGTAGGGAAGCGCCAGGTACTCAGAATTCCTCCCTATAGCGACAAAAGGTCAGATATTTGCACAGATCGTGAGTAGGAATGGCACTGACTGAATTCGTAGCGATGAATCCGAAAGCTACGCTGGTTGCCCGACGATAATAAGGTTCAGAGTTGTTGGCCATCCACGCCGCCATCACTGGTGCCGTTGCATATATTCCAGGCACCATGAGGTATAGTGCGCCATAAGCTACAAACTTCTCTTTCGCACCTAGTAACACGGAGGCGTGATTGGGAGCTGTATCGACAACGGCAAAAAAACAGAAATATATACCTAGGTATAGAGCGTATCCCGCAACGGCTAACACGGCGATCATAGCCGTAGCAATTCCGCGCGATTGGTAGCGGTCAGACCAGTACGCGGAAAACAATGTAACTATTCCCAAATGAGTCAAAGTCGCGCTTTATTTGAATATTGACCACACGCACCGAAAAAGCCAGCGCCGAAGGGCCCGACACTCAACAATTGCGATTTTCCAGCCGGGAATCCAAGCTGGTTGACGATGGACGGCAGGAAGAGAGCGAGTCCGTAAAGGTTCGTTCCAACCATGAAGAACATCACAAAGACAGCGATGACGTGTGGAGAGCGTAGCGATTGGAAGACCTCGTAGAAGCTGAACTTGTCGGATGGTTGGATAGAGGGGCGGTCACGCTCCAGACGGGCCATGATGAGCCTGACGTACATTGCTAATGTTAGACCGGAAATTGAACAATTAAACGAGAATAACGAACTCCTTTTGCTCCGAAGTAAGGAATTTCGACTGGCGTGGCGTGGATGGTACCAACCAGAAGCCTAGAAGACCCATAATCACAGTGAACAGACCCTCCTAGTACGCGGTCAATATTTCATCTTGAGCGCAACTGAATGAAGCCACTCACAAGAATGAAAATCCACGCCCAGCCAGGTCTACCGCCCACACCATGCATCTTCTCGATCGCTGCTGCAAGCAGGCCAGAAAAGGCTCCTGACAACTGTAAGGGGCACGAAGCGTGATTAGCAATGTGGGCAACGTCAACCGTGTATCCATGAATAAACTTGCCGAAGCGGAAGAGAAAAACAAAGCAATCCTACAACGTCGTTAGTGGGGCGATAGGATTGATATCCGAGTGTGACCACATACCTCAGCGATAGTTCTCTTCTGGTGTAAAACCCAGACAGATATAGAACGATACCGGGGAACATCGGTCCTTCCACTAGCCCCAAGAGTGCTCGCACCGTGACTAATCCTCCGTAGGAAGTGACGAGTCCTGCGACTCGAGTCAATGATTGAACCGATATGAAGCACAGGCGGCATACCTTGCAAGGTCACCATCACCCCCCAGATCGTAAGTAACGTCGGCATAACTAGCCTAGGCCCAACCTTCCTTAGCAGAAGGTTTGCAGGAAGTTCCGCGGCAATGTAAGGCCTAAAGAAAGTTTTCAGAAGAGCTCGGGAGAATGAAGGAAAATTCACGTACACGTATAGCACCGTAATGCAAATCTGATACTGTCTATCCGTCATATGGAGATCTTTTTGCAATCCAGCGACACGAGCATTTCCTGATGACTCAAGAGTCAAACGATGATCAACGTAGGAGCGTTAGCTTCGTACCAATGTTTGAGCGGTCCTAACCATTAATGAGACCAAGCCGGAAAAAGAAGGCAGTGAAGCAACTCACCAGAAACGAGAGCAGGTAGAACATGGCCATTACTGGGAGGAGTGTGTAATCCATCTTTCGAACGGCCTTGCGCTCCTCCTCGGTGTCCTGAGGGGTTGGAACCGTCAGCTCTTGCGAGTCCGTCTCCAAGTCCCTGTGCGCGGTTGAACTCTTGGTATCCGACATGGGCGAAGAGGTATGTGGAGGGGTCGACCAGACGTTGGATTGGGTTCAAAACTCGGGCAGTTTTTCGCTTCCTGGGTTTATAAGTCGGGGCCCCATCTCCTAATGGGCGTGGGTCGTTAAAAATAGCGCAAGTTCCTTGGGGTGAGAAGCCGTGAAATTCTTCGAAGATTGATGCATGCTGCACCTAAACACGCGGCGAGATCAGCTGTTTTTGGCGTTGGCCAAGGGTTGGATCAACGTTGCGCCCACAAGTTCCTGGTACGGCTGGGAGACATCGGCCATATCAACGATCAGAGCGTGAAATACATCCTTTTTAGAGCGTTCAGGAGGTGCTCAGAGCTGCTCAGAGGCTCTCAGAGGCAGGAATTGCGGAATGGTGTCGGATAAGTGGTCCGAAGGATCCTTCATGGCGACCAGAAAGCCGACAAAATGCAGGAACAAGAGCGCTTAGCGGCGCTTAACAAATGAGTTGCGTGCTTTCAAAATTTGAACCTCCGAAAGTTTTCTGTTCATACCTCTGTTCAAAGTCTCATTCTTACCGCGCTCAGCACCAAACCGATTTTTTCTCTTGGGAAACTGAACTTGACTGTTTTTCCGCGTTGAGAGCCCTCAGAAGTAGCTGAGTACCGAGTTTGCCTCTGGGTTGCTCAACGGAACACCTCTTGAACTCTCCGTCGATCTAGATCGCCTTATTTGCAATCCCATCGATCCGCTCAATATGACTCCGAGTCATAGGGGACGGCCAATCGCAACCGCCTGCTGACCGCCCTCATTGCTTTCGCCAACCACAGTAGAGTATGCACAAAACATCTGCCTACAAGGAGTATGCATCTCTGGTCATGCCTCGGAATTTCTATTCTCCCGAACATCACTCTTTAATGGCCCGAATCCAATGGAAGGCCTCATCCGGCGATCCCTTGGTCGCCTCTGCCGCTGCGGCGTCAAGTGTATCTACAACCACTTCGTCTTTCACCAGCTTCAGGCCCTTCCCATGTTCTTTCAGAAGTTCCCTATTCCCATCTGCGCCTAACGAATGCCAGAACATCTTTTCACCTAGCCATTCGCTTGTGACACCGCCGAGGGTGCTGTCCGTGAAGGTCTCCGCAGGAAAATTACAAGCGAGCGAGCCGCCGGGCTTAAGCCACTCTGCTATTCTGCTGATGAGAATCTCTTGGTTGTCCTTGCTGAGGTGGAGGAAAGAGTAGACGCCTACGACAGCATCGAAGGATTCCGGCAGGAATGAGACCGCCATCATATCGGCGTGCACCAGTGTAGCGGTTGGTATATTCTCGCGTGCAAGTGCGATCTGTGCAGCGGATATTTCGACTCCTGTTACTTCGCATCCTCGTTCGATGAAAGGCTTCGAACCGACTCCGCTACCGCACCCTAGCTCGAGCACTTTACTTCCTGGGGCAAGGTCCTTTGCGAGGTCTTGGATGAATTGAACGCGGGTCGCTGTTGGCTTGAGAGCGAAGAGATTGTGGTAGGTCGATGCTACCTTCTCATAGGCATCGGCGTTCACTTTGCTGATTGGAAAGGATAATGGATTACTCGAGACATGAAGACTTCATAAATTCATCGACACATACTGGAGTGCTATCGTATGTTCCGACAAGGCGAGAGTATCCATGATCGACCTTCAGATTATAATTGATTGCGTTGACTCGCGAAGAGAAAGAACGGTATTCTTCGTTATGATCAGACGTCTCGATAAGATCGGCTGATTTATATTTATTACCGTTGACTCGACTTTCATGATGGACGTTGATCATTTTAGCCAAACCTGTGATCTTGAGAAGCTGGACATAACGGGCAATTCAAAACTCTCTACGAGTCAAAAATGACAGCTTCAATGTCCCGAATCATGTGCATTCATATCGATGACGATAATGCGCAGATAGAAGTTTAATCAGTCAAATGATACGGCATCTACAGTAACATAATGTGGACAGTGGGAAGAAAGCACTGCGTGTTGGGTCATCTGCTAAGTTTTTTTTATTCAACGCGTTCTTGTGAAATTCGCTAAGGTAATGTTATCTACACAGGTAGGCCGAAGTTTAGGCCCCCATGAAGCCGCCTAGTATTTTCGAAAGGTCCGTTCATAGTCAAGAGGTTTTTTATAAGTGGATTGGAGGAGGTAATCCGTCACAAACGGTGGGTTGTTACTCACGCATCAGTATGCGAGATCTTTTTGTCCTGTAGTTCTATCCTTCAGCCTGTCTTTTCGGGTTTTTTTTGTCTCTAGCACTGCTTCCGAGTCCTCAAGGCCTCAAGGCTGTTGTTTCCCTCCACATTTTCGTCTTGCGTCGTGAACTTATCATCTTTTAAGTAAGTTACCTTCGATCAATAAGCCTCCTTTTTCAGTCTCATTTGAGTCATGGCCCCCGACTTGTCTTTTTAACCCACTCTTCCGTTAATCCCTACGTTTCTTGCACCTTCAAAGAAGTGTTACGCAGCCAAACTTGCGTCTACTTCTCTGTTCAAGTTAAATTTATTAATCATGACTACAAATCTCTTGCAATTTGAAATATCCACCATTTATCTTTAAGCTTTGAAGATCCAAATATTAATTCCGGACTTGACGGTATCTATGCAAAGTACAATAGAGGTATCGGTGTCCTACCACTGCTGCAGTGGGCACGTTGAGGCTGTGCAATGAGTCTAGACTCGCACGTGCCACGTATCACTGATGTAACGGTGACATTGTTTGTCCTTGTATCCACATCCTTGCCTCTCCCCACCATCATCGACAATGGCGAGCAAAGCCGCCCAGAAGCGTGTATGTTCTTAAGCCCCTATTTATTGCTGCGATTTGTCTTCGCAGTGGTGAACATGCTATGTTAAATATCGACAATGTGACTAACAATCGTTATTGTTATCTAGCTCTCAAAGGAATATGTTGCCATGCAGAAGGAGCCACCGCCGTTTGTGTGGGCAACACCGGACGAGAAGAATATCTTGATTTGTGAGTTTAGAATGGGCTGTTTTACCAGGACTGCACGCTCACTCTGTTCTAGGGAACTTCCTTATCGTACGAGCATTCCTATCTCTGCATCCGACTTGTCATTCAGATGTCGTCTAGCGCGGGCCACCAGACTCACCATTCTCTGGTGGCGAGTACCACGGTGTTCTCATGTTTCCCCCAGAATACCCATTTAAGCCTCCAGGCATCAAGGTAGGGATTTATTGGCCAACCTACCGCGTCAGATTCTCAATATGTCTAGATGTTCACGCCGTCGGGTCGTTTCGCACCGGACAAGAAGATTTGTTTCTCCATGTCCGATTTTCACCCCGGATCGGTGAGTAACATCCAAGTAGCGACAATATCGAGCTAACTTGCTGTAGTGGAATCCTGCCTGGAGCGTGGCCACGATCCTCACCGGCCTCCTCTCTTTCATGCTTTCCGACGAGATGACAACCGGCTCCGTTACCTCCTCCGATGCTTACAAGCGGGCATTCGCTGCTCGCAGTCACTCCTGGAACATCACACAACCGCGGTTCAAGGAGGCCTTCCCTGAGTATAGTTCACCGGTCATGCGGGATTTGCCAAATATGGGTGAGAAGGAGCGAGGGAAGCCGGATGTGAAACCACCTCCACTGTTTTCGCAAGCACCCGCATCATCTTCCGCAAACCCCCCTTCTGCACCTGTTGAACACCCACCACTGGCACAGGAGCCCGTTGCGGACCCAACAGACCCCTTGGCCACTCGAAAACCGGACGATCCTGCCCGCGCAGTGGTACCTACGACCTGGACTACCTGGCGGTCGTTCATCTATGAGAAGTGGCGACTCTGTGCCTTCATTGCCCTAGCAGTCATGCTTTCGCGGTTCACGACTCGAACGTGACACCGTCACGACGTACTGTTTTGCCCCGTGTCCCTTACCCCTTCCATCTCCCGCTCTCTAATCTCCACCCTCCTTCCGGACCCTCCAAACTTGTCTTTGTCTACACCGCTCATTGTCTCTGACTATCAGTCTTCACGCATGACATATATAATAAGTACATTCACAAATCTTACCTTCAGCACGGTCGCCACCGGATGCATGCCCTGCCCGAGATGTTACCTCGAGCCGACGGACTTGCATGTTCATTCAATTAATCAGCACTGAGGAACTATGTCATCTCCGAACTCATCACCGCATTCGCCGTTTCCTCCAAGTTCGTTGTGTTGGAGATCGTGATGTGTACAACTGTGCAACAATTGCATGATCATTCCAGAATGTTTGGAATATTCGCAGGCATGTTTGGCTGTTCAGAACAGGACGATCTTCTCGCCTATTGCAGGACTAGCCTACGCATCATGCAACGCGCTCGACACTAGCGCCATTGGCATTCCCACCAACGACCATCAAGTTCTAATCAATATAACGACAAACGCACGCACTTACACATCCACCATACTTAGCTTTGTAACGAACAGTGTCTTTTTTTTGTTCCCTCGTCCGGTCTTTTCTCTTGAGCGTTGTGTTATTTTGGGTACAAAGGTTGTGTTAGCATTTTGGATGCGATGTAAATGTCGCGAGATGGTCTCTCGGTTTCGCGTGGATTAGGCAAATTTGACTTGAGGTGACGAAGGAATTGTTGTAATAGATTCGTGTGATGGGCGTGTTACTAGTGTGGAGAACCGCGTCCAGAGAGTTGTGTATACAGAAGTAGGAAGTAGATTTAGTTGTCAGTGTGTATACCAATCATCAGTAAATCGCATTTCATAAACTTTTATCCGGGCATCAGTCGCTTCCCCATGGCCCCCTGGTACAAGTCCTTTGAAATATAGACTGCAGAATCCAGATACGGGCGTTAGTGTCTGCGGTATCGTCCACCACTCACAACGCCACCCTTCGCCTTGATCGCTGCCTTCTTCCGGTCTCGCTCCTCTTCTCGCGCTTTCGCCCCCCGAGCTCGTGGATCGATGACCTCATAATCCCGTTCAGCCTTATCCGTCTCTTCTTGGTTGCCCTTGGGGAAGTGTAGCGCATGCGCCATGAACCCGGTATCATCATCCACCTCCATACCCTCTTCCTCCCCGCCTGCTACCGTTGCGCTGCTCGCTTCTGCACCCTCACCCTCCGCTTTTCCCTTGTCATCAGATTCTTCCGGCTCATCGACAAACATCGTGCCTTGTAGCTTCCCACGGAAGCTGCTCAACGCTGCAAGCACGTCGCCCTCATCGCGCTTGCGCCCTTTCTTGTGCATCCCGCGGCTTCCAGAGTATTTGGCTAGTTCTTCGCCCAGATACGATTTTTTCGGTTTCTTTCGCGCAGCTTCATCGTCGCTGTCTGGTCCATCCCGTCGTTTCTGAAGCTTACGGATTTCAGCTTCCATTTTCTCAATTTCAGCTTTCCGAGAGTTTCTGATCGCATACAGGGGATCAAAGCGGGGTCGAGTGTTTGGGATAAAAGCGTATAACGTACTCAGATGCAGCCTGTTCCCGGGCATGTTGTTCACGAATTTTGGTTATATCGTCCTCTTTTTTATTTTCTTTCTTCTTCGGTTTTTCGGGCTAGTGATATAAGTCAGACCGCTGATGAGCTTGGAGAACGACATGACTACTTTTGCCTCTGCTGCTAATTCTGGAGGAGCAGGAGGTTTTGGTCGACTACTTGTACTCGGTTGAGAAACAAAATCGGGGATGACAGTCACTTTCTCGGGGTTGCTGACCACTGCAGCACTTTCAGTAGTCTGGATACATGTTAGAGTTCTGCGACGCACATTCTGGCCGATAGATAGGCTTCTTCTTGAAAGTTGTTTCTTCCTCTTCCTCTCCTCCATCCTCATCAGCCCCAAAGCTCAACAGTTTCACGTTCCTAATCGCCTGCTGAATATGCATCCAAAGAGCATAGCATTTTCAAACGTACTTTTTCGCACCCCTCCTCCTTTGCTCTTCTTCCCGTTCTCGTTGCGCCTGCTCTTTGGCCCGCTGCTGCGCACGCTTCTCGGCTGCTGTGATGCGAGGCACGATATCGTCGAAAGGATTATCAACAATACGGACCGACTTGATCTTCGGTGGGCTAGACGCGGGATTGTGAGCTGCTATCTAAATTGCAGGGAGGGCGTGATTCACTATACCGGTCGACCGTCAGCATCAAGCTCTGGAGTTACACATAGTCAGATTGGACTAGGACATGAATATATATAGGGTAGTACCCATTTCCCCAATTTTCATGACATCTGCAAATGAATTAAAAATGCTTCTACATCGGAAACTTTGGAACATACTGTATATCGTATCACCCACGCAGCGACCAAACACAGTATGCTTTCCATGAAGTTCGTCCGCCCGATCTTTATGGAACAATTAGGCATCATTTAACTGGATGAATAACCAAGTCGCACCAAGTGTGATGAAGAACTGTGAGTCGTTGGAGTTCTTGGTGCCATTGTTGGCCATGGCCACGATACCTCGATGAGGGAAGCGTAGCCTCGGGTGAATTTCGTCCTCAAATGGTTCTTTAAAGAATAGGACGTCACTTTCAAATGCATATATGCGTCAAATATGGCCACGCACCTCCGTAAAAGGACTCTCCGCCCCCTCCTGTCCCTGTTTTGTCTCCAGTTTGCACAAGGAAGCCCGGCACAACACTGTATTGGAAAATCTTTGCTTGACTCTTCAACTCGGAACACCAGCAGACCCACGTACCGATGAAAGATGACTCCGTCATAGTATCCTGTACATATGAATGAGGTAACCTCCATGAATATTCAAGAGAAACTCACAAACCCTCCATAGAGAGCGCAAGGAAGTTACGACATGCTTTTGGCGCTTCCTTGTGTAGCAATTAGGTATATTCGGGACTAGAGATAGTGATACGCACTTTAGACCACAGTTCTATCTCAATCTCCCCCACCGTTGTGTCAAGTATGACTCTGCCATGGGTCGGTAGCGCCATTGGTATTGGATGTCTGCGCCTTCAGAAAAACTTGTAGATCTTGAGTTATGCCAAATATTCAAAGGAGATCAGAGAGAGAGACTCTTCTACCGGTTCGAAAGCTTCGGGCCTTTGAATGAGAGTTGAAAGAAGAGTTGAAGAGTTCCGCGCCATCCAACCGCGTTGATGTAAAATGAGCACGTGATTGGGCTTCGAAAACCCCTACTTATGTACTGTCAACTTGAACTGAGCTCCCCTGGCCTTCCAACCTTATGTTTTGATGATATTTATCAGTATTTATTCAATTTTTCAGATTGAACATTGGTTTCTTATTATTATCTTCAAAGTAAAGCCTACTGAATTCAAACTGACATGGAGTATGTTAATACCGTACTGTATGGACGCTTATTTTCCCGTGGGCATCGTCAGGTGAAGGATGAAAGAAAATAAAAACAAGAGAACACTCCGTTATTATATACCCAACGCCGCCTGTAAGCTGGCAAAATTTGGAGTCCCAAGACCGGTAACCGGGTCCCAACCTGAGACGGCAGGGAAACCATTTGTTCCACATCCGGCGTTATTGCCTGCCACAGTGAGTGAATCAGAACAAACTTAGCCAGTAAATAGAGCAACAGGTAGTATACTGACGCACCTGTGGTTATATCTGACAATGCAGCGGACAAAGTTCCCCCATAAATTAGAGGATTGAGAAATCCCAGACGAGGCTGTCCTTGTCCGATTAAAAGATCGTTCAAAGAAGCGATGACGCTGGCAAATATCGGACTAGAACAACTCGTTCCATCCACTGATTCGGTCGCGTTGTCAACGACAACCTGTAAACCAACACTTTGAGCGGATACATCAGGATAAGCTCTCCCAGATGCGTTGAATAGCCCAGTATTGATGTCCCCGAGGATATTAAGGTACTGTGTGACGGCATCGTCTTGATAAGATGGACGAGGGAAAATATTGGAAAACCCGCCAGATGAGAAGCTTGCTGCAGTCTCGTTTGAGAATCCAGCGGTTCCGCCAACCGAGGTAATATATGGGCACCCGGACGGAAAGGTCGGCACAAATGTGGTACAACCATCCTGCTCTTGCGAGCCGGAAACGCCTCCATCACCGGAACTAAATAGAAGGGTTACCCCACGAGCTCCCAGTGCCATATAGCTGTTGCATAGCTTCCTATTCAAGATAACGTATTAGACAGATAATTATGACTGACCAAGGAATGCACATACACCGCTAGGTCTTGAGAAATTGCATCTTCATCAAAACCGTAGGATGTTGTTACAATTCCAGGCAGGTCAGCGTCGTCAGAATCAATCAAGAAGTTGATCATGTCTTGAAAACCGTCAAGGCCACCATCATTGTTGCTTTCGCCAACAGAGATGAAAGTTACCGAAATGGTCGATACGAGACCCACAGTGTACTGGATATCTAGGCTGGCCTCGACACCTGCCTCAGTTTGATCTTGCGAATTTGTTCCGCCATCAACCTCGAGCAAGCTGAAATTTGTGGAGGGGTTCATATCAGGACGGAAAGCCGCCAGGAATACGGTCAAGTCTTCCTGGTTCGCGAATTGATTCAAAAATCCAGATATTCCTAAAGTGTTCCCAGATGCGGAACTATTGTCGTTTGATGGGATGCCGTATAATTCCTGAAGACACTGTGGCGTAACACTGGTTTCGCATATCGAATCAGATGAACTCTGGCGTGGTATCACCTCTACTGAGTTTTTGAGAGCAGTGGGCGTCTTTACGACTGCTGAGAGCCGATTTGCAATGGCAAAACTAATATAACCGTTTTATAAAGGTGTCATGGATTACGGAGGTGCGTCTACAAACCTTGTGGTGGGATGGATAAGCTGAATATAATTCTTCAATACAGCTGGGATTGAGTACGACAGAGTACGGGTCAACTGTATACCAGCCGTGGAATGATTGAAAACCGTGAAGTTCGCGGCGAGAAGAGTGTTCGCTTGGGTGACAGGCATAGACACTTGTAACCAATCTCCAGCCGCGGTAAGATTGGTGGCTGTAAGGTTGTTTAGAGAAAGCCATTTATTCACCATCCTCGTAGAGTTGGCAGATGGCGAAATGTATGCATCGACCTGTTCAAAGTCTGACTTCAGCAGAAAAAATAGGCTAGCGTCACACCGTTAATGTTGCTCACCTCAGTTTTACTCAGATATTTACCATAAGATGCACTTCCCGGAGTACTGACGCTATAGAGGGAAGTATTGAGTCCAGATATGTCGTTCTCCGTCAACGCAATTCGGAGAGTCAGAATGTCTGTAGATTTTGCTGGGGACGACGTAGTGAATCCAGCAGGAATTGCAGATCTTATATCGTGAAGAACTAGCTTTGCAAAACGATGTTTGCCTCCCGAGCAATATACTGTTGGAAAAATGGCGAAAAGGACAGGGAGGTATGCGTGAGCTACGCGCATCGTAGTTGAATGATATGGAGGAATGGATTGGTGTCGAGGCAAGATGTCGCACCTATATAGTCCCTCAAAATCATGATTCGATTCAACTCTTCTATGTCGGTGACCCATTGAATCTATAGCCATAGTGTTATGCACACAGTCTTGTGAAGCTTCGAGCGATGGTTTCGAGGGACGCATTCTCGGAATAGTTATCAGGTTTCCTAATAGGTCATCAGAAAGATTCGGGTGATTATCAAGGATCCCAGTCTGAAGATCTGAGTGTATCTGAATGGTTATGATGGTCTCGACATGTAAACTCACCAACGAGTTGCTAACTCTCAAATTTCTCAATCCAGTTCTGCCTTTGATGCTGGACGGCACCCGGATGATGCCACATGATCCAATCCGTTGCCCGCTCAGCTCAACCGGATAAAGCGTCAAACTCTTATAGACAATCAATAATATAAAGCGCAGGGAGCACTAAAAAGTAGCAGTGGAAACGAAGGAAGGATATCAATGAGTGGTTTGGGGATTGATGTGGGACGAGTTTGGGATTGGTTCGAAAATGCGCGGACGGTGGCGGTGCCATCAGGTCAGCTGCGAGTTCGAACCTCACGCAGGAACAATATTTTCTCCATCTTTACACCATTTGATTCATCGGTTGAGTTCTAGGTCACTTGATTGAGAATGCTTTTTACATCCGGGACCTTTTTATTTATGCGGAATACTCACACTTAGGAATGAATCCAGTATTGGGATGCCGGGCCCTATCCTTGGGGTTTGGCAATTTTGGCAAATGGACCTGCAGAAATCCGGGGCAGGCCAAACGGGGTTCAATACATTCACATTTGAAGTTGACATCTGAACGCCCAGCCGGCGCTAGATCACTGTCTAAGTATGTAGGGTCTCGTAGCGGATATAATTAGACGATTAAATGTAGCGCCTGAACGGCCTTCCTTCTATTTTTGTGGCCTGAGGCCTGAGGATGATGACTGTGTTATAGTTCTCTCTCAGAATAAACAGTCAGGACAACTTCGAGGCCCTGAGACTTCGACTTCGAAGCTTCGATTTTTTGGCCCTTCAACGCTAGCTTCAGCTTCGGCACCAACTGCCGCATCTGGCTTTCTTTCCGGGTCCTTGTAGTATTATACGAGTTCGTCACAGAGGAGGTATTTTCGGTCATTGCGATGGTCGCGGTCAATTATACTCAGCATATCTCTCCATTGGACCCGACTTTGCAGGGGTGTTGTTCAGCATGACTTGTGACAATAAAAATCAGAGAGCCGGCTCTTTCTGAATGCGTCAAAGTCTAGGAGATCACTTGGTAGAAATCAAACGTGCTGCTCCACCTCTCACGTCCGTTGACTATGGATCTAGAGTGGGTCATGTTTCTCCGTAGGACGCATTCCTATCAAGACTTAACGGCAGTGGAGTTGAAGTTCATTCATATTTATAGACTCGCGACAGGGATATAAGTGAAGAGAACTACAGGAGGATCCTCAAGTTGAATAACTTCCCCAGATTTATTTCGCATCAAACAAGTCTTTCAATTACAATGAAGTTCTCTATCATCTCTCTCGCCGCTATAGTCGCCTTTGTCTCGCAAGCGAGCGCTGCGCCGAGCCCACAAGGCAGCTTGCCGATTTTCTTGTGTAGGTGTACCTAATACCTTCGACATCTTAGAGCTACTCACGTCATAAAATTTTAGGCGCTGGACCTGATGTAAGGAACTTCTGACCCTAATATATTCTCGCTCCAAACACTTGACTAACCTCGATATCTGACTTGACATTATCAGCACCTCACTTGTAAGTCGTGCAGTGATTGTTCTCATCACCATAAACCTTACGCTCCTTTTCAAAAAATCAGGCCCTGATTCATACCACTGCTGTCCCCCTTCAGGCATCACTAAGCCAGATGGCCAGTACGTAGGACCCATGTTATCCGAATGTTTATAGCTAATAACATTATCTAGATGCGTGTTGAACGGCACGCCATGCCCTTACTAAAGGCCATGAGCGAGGAGATTTACGAACTCATATGTAGTAGTAGTATCTTAACATAACTTTACTGATGTTTTTTTTTTACTGATGTTGTTCATAAACTTAAAGTTCCAATTACCAGTGTCCGAACTGCGTTTCGACGCAAGTGAGAGCATAAATATTTGGTACCATGTATTTAATACATTTGAATTCTGATGTCTACATGTCTACAATCCCACAGCGGTCAAGAGCTTCGCGAAGTTAGGTGTGCCGAGGCCAGTGACGGGATCCCAACCAGTCTTCGCGGGGAAGCCGTTGGTGTTGCATCCCGGGTTGTCACCTAAATAAAATGTTATTCACTTAACATCGTTGATCTGCATTGAGACTCACCAGTTGTGATATCGTTGAGAGCGGCGGCGCCTGCAGCGGAATACAAGAATGGGTTCAAGAAGCCAAGTGGTGACTTTCCAGCTGCAGCGAGCCTGTCATTCAACAAAGCGATGACGCTGGCAAAGATGGGGCTCGAGCAACTGGTTCCTGCGACGCTTTCCTTCGAACCTTCAAGGACGATTTGCACGTTCTGTCCTTGCGCAGACACGTCGGGGAAGGCGCGTCCCGAAGTGTTGAACTTGCCAGAGTTGGTACTTCCGAGAGCGGTGAGGTAGGTAGACACAGACGAAGACTGGTACGAAGGACGCGCGAAGACGTTGGAGAAACCGCCTGACGAGAAAGTGGCGGCGGTTTCGGTGATACCCGTGGTTGCGCCAACGGATGTCATAAAGGGGCATCCGGAGGGGAAGGTGGGAAGGAAAGTCGTGCAACGACCAGACTGAGAACCAGAGACGCCGCCATCTCCAGACGCAAACAAGATGGAAGTTCCACGGGCACCGAGTTGCATGTACGCATTGCAGAGTTGGCTTGATTTGAGCAAGTCAATTATAGTACGCGTAAAGATCCAAAAATAAACTTACTTGGCAAGGGCAGCGGAGATGGTGTTTTCGTTTTGACCATACGAGGTTGTGAGTACTTGAGGGGGGTTGCTCTCGGCAAGAAGAGCGTTGATAATGTCGAGGAATCCCTCAAGGTTTCCATCCTTGAAATTCTCGCCCACCGAGATGAAAGTAGTTGGGACACCTGAAGCAACGCCGACGGTGTACTGGATATCAAGGTTGGCCTCGATACCAGCCTGGCTGGCAGTTTGGGAATTGGATCCGCCATCGAGTGTCTGGAGAGAGAACTTGGTGGCAGAGGAAAGGTCGGTACGGAATGATTTAAGGAAAGTCGTCAAATCTGCTTGGTTGGCAAATTGTTCAATGAAGCCAGAAACACCGAGCGTGTTCGAGGACTGAGTCGCAAGGGTCGTTGGGATTCCGTACATAGCCTGCAAGCACGCAGGAGTTACAGCTGTGTTGCATGAGCTGGGAACGGCACGGGATTCGAGATCTGGGACCTCCTCGCTTGACGGGCGCACGACCTTTGGGCTGACGACAACTGGTAGATTGGCGTGCGGGTTGTCGAAACTTGGAAATGATGGTACATTAGTTGTGATTCTCCCAAATTATATAAATAAAATGCTCACGTAATAGTAGGGTGAACAAGATCGACGTGACCTATCAGCTCGGCCGGAATTGAATATGAGAGGGTACGAGTGAGGGTTGTGCCAGTTTCGGGGTGCGTGAAGACAGTAAAGTCCGCATCGAGCAAAGTGTTGGCTTGGCTAACGGGGATAGAGAATTGTAGCCAGTCGCCAGCGGGGGAGATTGTCTGCGCAGTGATGGAGTTTGCGGCAAGCCATTGCTGGACAAGAGATACGGATTCGGAAGAAGGAGCAACGAAAGCTTCAACCTGAATGGGAATCTAAAGTCAGAACGTAGTGCGCATTGATTGAAGAATTTTTTACCTCTTCTTTGGTCAGATGCTGGCCGTATAATGCGCTTCCTGGAGTGCTAACATCAAACAACGCTTTCTCGAGGCCGGCCATATCTCCCTGCGTAAGCGCAATACGGAGGTTGAGCATCTTGGTGGCAGGGGCCGGGGTGGATTTGACGAAGCCATCGGGAATGTCGCGACGCTGTTCGTGAACCAACAGGTTGCGGAAAGCTGGGCTTCCAGAAACAACGGCCACAAAGGCAGCGAGGAGGAAAAATCCGGTGCGCATGTCTGTGTAAAGCCCAAGTGGTCTACAAATTTAACCTGAAGTAGAAAGACCATTTTATAGCGATTTCGACAACTCGAAAGCGCGTGGACCGTTATCAAGCTGATTAAGAGTCGATAGCTTAGTGACATGCGGTCATAAACAGCAATCTGCTCCTTCAGCTATTCTGAACATGCGACAGGCATGAGTGATATGCTTCGCACTAAGTATACATGCCGTGACCATACGCTTCTACGCGATCTTATTGGACCCCCTAGGTATTTATTTATAGTGTATCGAGGCTGCGCTGCATCAAGAGATTTCGTTGTGTTTACTTCGAGGAAGCGTGGTTACTCTTTGACGAGAATGGCGGGGTTCATATGGAGCCCCTGAGATATGTTTTATTTATAGCACAAGCACTAGTGCTATAATTAGTCTATGCGATTTCTATGCCAGCACCGACCGAATAGTTTTCCTGATAGGCAATGCGAGTACTCACATTAACCGATATCAGCTTTGTCAATAGAATAATGCATGAAAATTAGAAGACGGGACATGTGCTAGTATACAGAGGCTCGTCGAGAGATAATGTGGCACGAAACGCGTCTTAATACACACGAAGGCAGACTCAAGCAGTGCGTCATACAGAGCATTCGACCTCGTTCAGGTGCTGGTTCAGAAAATCTTACCTCATTGTATGGCTAAAAATTTATGCCAGATGAATTCAGAGTCAACTGGTACAAGACAGTGTATAATAGTACCTCACAGCTAACGGCGAAAATGGCAGAACTTGCAAGTACAAATTCTCTCACCCGCAAAGTTGAACTGCGTAATTGCAGAGATCACATAAATATACATCGTCATGTGGTTTGACCGTTACTGGCCAGCTTTACTCAAGCGGCGCGGGGGAAGTGCATTGAAAATGCCTTGGCTAGCTGCGGACGCTCATAGATCATCTGTAACGATTGAACTGAAAAGCTAACCATACAAGGGACTCTTAAAAAAACTGGTCAACTGAGCAATTTTTCTCGGTGGCTTGAAAACTCTTCAAAAAGAAGGTGGAAACAATCATGATGGACGCAGCATGGACGCTTCCGAGGGGGATGTCCAAAGTGTTCGAAGTACACGAGAACTTCACTGGTGCACATGGACTGCCTCTTATCAGACTACGAGTCGTGGACCTTTGTGCACAATGGCGTGGTCGCATGGTCTCTTCGCTATCGCGCCTTGTCATCCAAACTGGCCAGAGATTTGCAGAGCTTTTTGATGTAATCCCACCGTTTGACAGCAGCGACGCCGTCGAGAAACGTGTGTTCACCGCATTAATGGGGTAGTGGTAACCTGGGTCGTTGCCATTCGAGTGTTGACTCGACCCGCCGGGAGTTCGATTCTCTCTTAATGCACGTGAAATTGTTTTTCTTCCCTTCCTGTCCTTTTGGGATTTTCAAATTTAGTTTATATCTTTCAACTTTTCAAGAATCAAGACTCAAGACTCCTGAACTTTGAAGTATAGGCAATAGCCCTGAGCTGGTAACGTCAATACCGTCAGCGCCTGCCAGTGGACACATGAAATAGGCGCCCATCTAGTTACCACGTTAATAAGTGATTCCGCAGCATTAATGGGGTAGTGGTAACCTGGGTCGTTGCCATGCGTTGTCGACCCGCCGGGAGTTCGATTCTCTCTTAATGCACTTATACGCATTTCACGATAAGCTGATGCTCTCTTTTTTGCGCAAACCAAAAGCCGGAACTGATTCTGAGAATTTAATACTACGCTATATACATAATACAATACATATGATTGAAAGAATACTATATCGACAACGCTCAACGTTAAACCAACGGCAATCTCAGGCGTACTGTCCATATTCGAACTAAATTTCATGAAGAGTGTGCAACCAAAGTCTAACACGATCGCCGCCTGAAAAATCCGGGTGTAAGCCTCGTCGCAGTGGATTTACCTTCCTGCTGAACGGGTAATTCTACTACCGGTTCGAACTTCCACCGGGAGCTCATCATGGCTGCCAATTGAATAGCCTCCTGTGTAACGTCATGCAATTCAATGACGGTAATATCACCAAGCGTCCTAGAGAAGGAAGACCTCTCTGAGCTGGCCGTAGAGAGAACGGGGGACGGGGTGACGGGGTCAACGGTCTCGCTTGCCCTCCAGGGAGAGATCATTCTTTTGAGGTTGTCGATAGACAGCTTGTGTGCGAGTGAGCGCGCTGGGGAGTAAGTGTTCGGTGCGTGTTGGGTGAATGAGAAGTCCCCAAAAGTTGAAGTTCGGACTCTTTGGGCCTCAGGAAAGGACGAGCGCCTAACTGAGCGCCTAACCGCGCGTAATGGGGTAATCTTGACTTTGCGGGCCGTAGCGCAGATAGAGGGGCTCGCGCTCCGTATATCGTCGTCCATTTCGAATTCAGAGTCGGAGTCGAAGTCTGAGAGAAAGCTGTAGGGTTCCACCTCGTCGTCGCCGCTATGATTAGAAGCGGTCCGCTCTTGGTATAACTCTTCGCGCGTGTTGAACGGGTCACGAAATTTCTCCTGATTCGCAAAGAAATCTATGTCGCTGGGAACAAAGCGTGTTGAAATGAGATTGTCGTGCTCGTCATTGGGAATTGGGGAGCTGCGCGTCGAGTCAAAGAAGAAGTCGTGGGAGGCGAGGGAGACGGAGGATAGGCGCAACGCATCCTTCTCCGATGAGTGGGTTGGAAGAATAACAATCTCGTCCATGGGTCCAATTGAGCCATCCTCTGAACGACTGTAGGGATGATAGATGTAGGCGGATCTGTGTGCACGCATTACAGCAGCCTGATCTAAGGGAGAATCCATAGATGGCGGATAAGCAAGCGTTAAGCGTTATGGTTGAGGGTTGGATATCGCGTGCAAAGACCACTTTATATATGGGATTCCGACTTGATGTTTGCCCTAAATTGTCTGCGTCTCGACAGGTGACGGAGATCGATGCCTATGGTAAATGCTATGCGACGTGGTGTCGTTGTCAGTCAAAGACTGATGCTCAGTTCATTTCAATTGAAGCTATTCGCACAGCGAATAAAGGTGTTTTATTCAAGGCCGCGCTGAAGCGGAGGATTATAAATATGGTCTCCATTCTCAGTGATAGATGTCAGATATAGGAATCATACTATGCGTTCATCTAGAGATGGTTCTGGCAGTTACGGTATCAGCATACATTAATAACGAGTCCGGTGAGCTTGAATTAGATCCTAATATTGAGTGCACAGCCAAACACTAGTATTTTCATGAGAAACTCTATACGCCTCAACTTGACTGCCAAAGTCGGGGGATATGAGATACTGTAAAAACGACCTTGTACTTCTCAGCACCTGATGATTGGAAGTGCCGGTCACCTCAAGTGCCTAAAGGATATCACCGACATCCAAATCATGATCCTGTCCTAGTGGTGGTCAAAAGATGTCCGACTGCAGCTGTCCAGACAACCTGGGTCATCAAGTATCATGGCAAGGAAAAGAATACAGAGGCTGTGAAGTACTCTACATTATTTAAATCTAAGAAGCGTGCGCATTAACAGAAGTTGAGGTCTGAAGCCTGAGGCATCAATGATATCGATATTGATGCGCGGAATATGGCATTGCGAAAGAGTCATCGAAACCTATGCACCACATCTTCATTCAATCTCTCTATTCTCATCGACAAGTCCTCTCTCTCCGATTTGCGCTCTTGTACATCCCGCTCGATCCAATGGTGTAGATCTTGCACATATTTGACGAGCTCTCTTTGCTGTTCGATTGTTGCCAGCTGCGCTAGGCGAGTTTCCTAAAGGGAGATAGATAGTTTGACTCACGTTTAATGCCAAGGGCAAAGAAATACCTGTAATAGTTGAACCACTTCGTTTTCACGCTCCAGGAAAGCTGAGATTGGTATGACAACCTTGGCGAAGCATAAATGCATCCAAAATATCGATAAACATAACATACCGGGGCTGGAGCTGCTTGAGAAGTACTGGTATTACGAGGATTACGAGGATTTGGATCACCATGGTGCTCAGCGACGGATGACTGAGCGGGCGCCTATCCAGTTTTGTTGCGAAACCGTGATGTCTTATCGTCGGAAGAACAAGTTATCAATTGACTTACCTGAACATGATTGGACCGGGTCTCATGGCCTCCGGTATAGTTCATTCTGATTGACTGAAAGTGTAATCTGAAGGAGACGACCAACGAGGGCAGCAGAAGCTGCCAAGTTGCGGATTGGCTCAAGATCGTTGGCCAGCACGGAGATGGACCGTTTCGTCGGAGTTTGAAAATGCGAAGGCTTTCGCCGACGGCATCGGTGGCAGTGTCCCTGTCGAAGAGCCTGAGTGACGCAGTATGTTGGAATGCTTCCAACTTCAGCAAATTCTCCAAAACGACGCGTCCTGCGGCGCTGGCGGAATCGCATTCGCCATCAGCTTCCTCAATCCAGACAAAGAAGATGGCTCCTATACATCGCTATCCTTGCTACCGTCCACTTCTTCGTTGGATATGGGCAACGAGATCTACGGCGCGCCTTTCCGTTTCTCTTCGGTGAAATCGACGAGCCACCAACATACAAACAGCTGAGGCAGTGGGAGTTGGACCTTCCGCAGCATAATCTTGAACTTCCCTTTCCGGAGGGTCGAAATGGGAGATATGTGTATTTCAGGAACCAAGTCAGGAAGTTGGGATGGAATAATGCACTGAATGAAGTGTGAGCACACTCTTTTCCTCGTCTTCACATTACCTCAATATTCGGCAGCCTCATGAATACCCACTTGGCATACAAGTCCAACAGAACCTATGTTTTTCAAGATTACATGTGGAAGCGCTCATACTATCCTTGGCGGTGGTATAAACACCGCGATTGGAGACCACGCACACCTCTCAATGCACTCATAGGAGGCCCATCGGCTGGCGGGCCATGGGACAAAGATGATCCTGCCCCGCGCTCGGTCTCAGAACGTTGGTTCGACATTGTCTGTCCCAAATCTGAACGGCGCATCATCTATTCAGAGGACGTGAAACCTGCAATCAGGTGGAAGAACGGCGACGTTATTTTCAAGCACTGGCAAAAGCTCCTCAGCGAAGCGCCTGAACGTTGTATTGAAGTGAAACCCGTGTCGCTCAAAGTAGACCCCTTCCCACAAACGTTCGATTTGTATGTCTGGGGCTCTGAGCGCATTCTCCCGTTATGGGAGGAGTTCAAAAACTCCCCAGTAAGCCAATTGCTCTCGACGTCGCCCATCGTGCAATCTGCCGTCGACCGTAACCTATATCTCTTCATGGCGCGTTCCTCAAGAGCACAAAACACCGACGTACCCGACCCATTCGACCGAATGTTGGCTATCCATCTTCGACGCGGCGACTTCTCACAGGCTTGTCTAGATCTGGCTAATTGGAACTCTACGTTCTATAGCTGGAATTTGCTGCCGTCGTTACCTGACAGCTTCAGCACACCACCGGGATATGAATGGGGCAAGAATACGCCAGAGAATGTACAACTCTATCTGGAACGCTGCTTCCCTACGGACGAATTTATTCTCAACAAAATCAGAACATCGCGAAGTGATTACATTCGTGGAGCGAAGTCTGGCGAGCCTCGTGTGCTGGATACGCTCTACCTGCTCACTAATGACAAAAGTGGTTGGGTCGATAGCATGCGGCCTGTTCTTCAACGAGAAGGATGGAATACTATAGTAACGACGAAACAGCTGCATCTCGATCAGGAGCAGAAGGACGTGAATATGGCTGTAGATATGGAATTTGCTCGCAAGGCAGCAGTTTTCATTGGGAATGGGGTACGTCGCCGATATCTTTGCGAGTCTAGGGTCTTGTGCTAATTAGTTATCAGTGGTCTTCGTTTACCAGTAATATCGTACATCGACGACTTGTTGATGGACGGGATCCTAATACAATTCGCTTTTACTAACGAAACACGAGGGTCGAATCAAAATGCTGCGACACTATCACATACGAAATGTTGTGAGATTCGATCAATCATCTTGTAATTTTTTTGCTTAATACTATACTATTTCGACTGCTTGTGGTCAGTCATAATCACAAGGCAATGCTCCAACCCTGATTTTGCAGTCTTCCTCGTTCAAAACAACGCCAGGTTAAACGTATGATTGGAACCCTACTCAGTCTACTCTGCGCCTCCGGCTTGCAGGGGCCGTGATAATTCCCAGGCAAGTGGGAAGCAGGTTCCCCAGAGAACGCGGTATACCCGCGGACTTTCTTTACCCGTGTCCATCAAGCCCGCGTTAAACCACCACCCTCGATGTACTCGGTTTCTCGATGTTTTGTCCTTAACCTCAGACCTGCTTCCCTCTCCCCGCCATCATCACCATCGTCGCCTCCATCTTGTACGGTCACTGCGAAATGTCGTCCTCTCAAATCGCTTCATCCGGAAAAGCCACCGTACTCCAAAAGCGCGACGATGATGTCGTAGTTGTAACTGCCTTGCGCTCAGCCATCACTAAGGTATGTATATCTGGTCTTGACGGAGTGCGAGCATTGAATATACGGCGTTCACAGGGCAGGAAAGGTGGATTCAAAGACACCAAACCTGAAATTATCCTGGCCGAAATTCTTCGCGCCTCGTATTCCAAAGCTAATCTTGACCCGATCCTCATCGACGACGTCTCTGTTGGTAATGTTCTCCCTCCTGGAGGAGGCGCAGGTGCAGCTCGCGTAGCAGCCCTCCACGCTGGAATTCCCATCGAAGCCTCCGTCAACACCGTTAACCGGCAGTGCTCGTCTGGCTTAACGGCTATTAATCAGATAGCGAATGAGATCCGCGTGGGCCAAATTGATATTGGAATTGGTGCGTAGACTTTTGTCTTGTTCTGCTTCTTGAAAAAGTTCTTAGGGCATCATAATTCTAACTTTCTGACAGGCGCTGGTGTCGAATCGATGACGTTCGGATATGGTCCAGGTGGGGTAGGCGGCCTCGCCGACGAAGTCCTCGTTACTCAAGCTGCTAAGGACTGCATGCTGCCCATGGGTATCACCTCCGAGAACGTTGCGAGCACATTCAACATCACACGGCAAGTCCAAGATGAGTTCGCCGCGAAGTCGTTCCAAAAAGCGGCGGCGGCGCAAAAGGCGGGCAAGTTCAAGGACGAGATCGTGCCAATCACTACCAAGATCGTGGATCCTAAGACTGGTGTTGCTCAGCAAGTGGTTGTTGATCAGGATGATGGAATTCGGGATGGTGTTACCGCTGAAAGCTTGGGAAAGCTCAAAGCGGCGTTCACGAAGGATGGAACTACACACGCAGGTAAGGAAGCTGATAAATTTGAATTGATTTATTGCGAATACTTTGCTTTTTCTAGGTAATGCATCCCAAGTCTCCGACGGAGCTGCTGCAGTCCTCCTCGCCCGCCGCTCAGTCGCCACCCGCCTCGGTCTCCCCATCATCGGTAAATTCGTCGGAGCTGTCAGTGTCGGTGTTCCCCCGCATATCATGGGGGTCGGTCCGGCATACGCCATCCCACGCGTCCTCGCGCAGACCGGACTTGCTCTCTCCGACGTTGACTTCTTCGAGATCAACGAAGCATTCGCTAGCCAGGCTGTGTACAGCGTGCAACATCTCGGTATCCCATTCGAGAAGGTGAACCTGAACGGAGGTGCTATCGCTATTGGTCATCCTTTGGGTTGCACTGGGGCCCGCCAGGTCGCCACTGGGATGAATATTGCGAAGCAGACGGGTGGAAAGGTTTTCGTGACGAGCATGTGCATTGGGTCCGGAATGGGGATGGCTTCGGTGTTCGTTAGTGAACAATGAGGTTAGATGAGTTTTTGCTTGATACTTTTACCTCGGCGAAGGGTGTGATATCTGTCTATCGTTTTGGTAACCCTGCTGAACTTATTTTTATCTGGCTTCCCATGACCTCCCAATAAGCGCTTGCCTCGTTGATGCCGGCTTGCCGGGCGTCTAACGCCTTCCAACACACGAGGTTTGTCATAGTAGCTAGGACAAATCCTCTCCCCGCATGGACTAGTCCCTTGATATAGCCTATTAAGTATTACTGTGGCATTCTGCTTGCCGAGGCTGTTGCGGTCTGCCAGGATGCAAAAATTTTGGCCCCGTGAACGCGGCTGGTTTCCGATGGCTTTCAAGTACCTCTTGAGATAATTCAGCGAGAATTTGAAGAGGTCCTTGGTCTCTTCCCCAGAATTCATCCAAAATTGAATAGCATTTCTTGTTTTAAGTATTGGTGAAAGGTGTCTTTATTGTTTGCGATTATTTACACACCCTTCCTTCAAATGGGCCCTGTCCATCGATGTATCTATCGTCTTTGCCGCCACCTAGACTTCATATGGAGGTCAGCAGCCCCATTATGCGACTTTCTCGACGTTTCAGGTTTGATTACCAGGAATTCAATGTCTCCGACTGGAAGCTGTGCTGTCATTGCCTGTCAACGAAGCAAATGTCAACGAATACCTCGCCAGAAACTCCCTACATGTATCATTCATCCCACGATGCTAGCACGAGGATTTGACTTTATTTGACATGGGAGAAGCTGATTGTTCTATCGAATTGACCTTTGTGGATTCCCTCCAGGAGTAGCTGATCGCTGGCTCTGTTGTTGAAGAATATGTTCTTCGAAAAATCTCGGCCTCAACCAGCGGTGAGTGCGATGCAATCTCTGATCAAGCGGTCGCTGAATGGTAGGAACTAGCCTTTAGCCCCCGATGTGGAGAAGGGCCCCAAGACGCATACGGACGAGCCACCAGTAGAAAGTGAGCGCAACGCGGGAGCGACCGGAGAACCATCAGCAGAGGACGACTCTGACAGCAACGATAAATTCTGGAAGCTATTCCTCGAAGAGGCTGCGTCGGAAGCAAAGTGGAAAGTGAGCATCTGGCAGACGGAATTAGATTCTCTTCTGGTGTTTGTGAGTGAACATTCCATGTAGTCGCTTACTTTTATATAAAATGTCGTGTATAGGCTGGTCTTTTTGCGGGTATAGTCTCTGCATTCTTAGTCGACCTTCGCTCTCATCTTCGTCCCGATCCTCAAGTCGTCGTGTTATCGCAAATCGTGTCAATCCTTCGTAATCAGACAAGCCCCACAACCTCCGACTCCGATTTCGATTCTGGACCATCACCTTCCACTCTTGCAGTCGGATATCTATGGTATGGCAGTCTAGTGGCGACACTCATAGGCGCTCTCTGGGGGGTACTTGCAAAAGGATGGCTGGGAGAGACGCTACGCGAACCTCCCAACAATCCGGTCGACCGAGCTTTAGAGCGATGGAGGCGCGACAAAGCTGCCAAGCGGTGGTACATGGAACATGTCATCACTGGAGTTCCTCTTTTAACTCAAATTGGACTCACAATGTTTTTGACCGGCTTTGTGGTTCAGTCACTCGGCGATGATCGCGGTATTGGAATCCAGGTTTTATTCTACGTCACATTGGGAACTATTGCCTACGCAGGCTTCACGTTTGTTTCTTGGCTCCGCCCTGAATGCCCATACCGAACCCCCCTTACCAAATTCCTCCACTTTGGAACACGCGTTATCCCGTCAAAAGGCAGCAACGATGCAAACACGAAATCTAAGATCCAAATTTTGGTGTCAAAGCTCAACCGTTCTTCCAACGACGAAATTTTCTGCTCCGCTGCCTCCGTCCTGGACGGCAAACTAGAAAGCCACGACTCGCGTAAATGGTACAAGGGCGTCGAAAAACACGCTTCGGAAATAGCGGACGCGCTGTCCGTGAGGCTCAAGAGCTTCGCTCATCGCGTCAAGATGATAACAGAGGGTCCACAGTCGCTCTCAAGGATTTTGAAGGATACAGTCAGCTCCGATTCAAATGGGGACGCTTTTGTGGGCACGTTTTATTCACCCATTGAACAGGGCATTGCGTGTCTTCGCGTTCTTCTAGGGTCAATTGAGGCTAGTATTACCTATGGTACCGACAAGTCTCCATGGATCAAACAAGACATTGACCGCCAATGGAGAGTCTCGAAGATCTTTCCCGCAACGTGGCGTATGTTGTCGTTGAGCATTCATATTACCAAACTTGTCGCAAAAAAAATGGATTTCAAGGCTGATGACATTGCGGAAATCGACTGGGATAATCTTATACGCAAAACCTTCCCTGACACCCCCCTTCGTTCAATCTCAGGTGCCAGCGCATGCAGGGGTCTCATGCAGGGGGAGGCAAACTTGAAGAGGGCATGTGCTATTGGTATCGCTACATTTGTTGAAATTGAAGGTTAGTCAATGGCCCCGATGATAGATGTAACCAAATCTGACTGGTCTGTGCAGCAACTACTCCTACAAACTCTGAAAAACAGGTTGAATTCGAAGAACATGACTGGATTATGGTAACAAATGCCAGTGAAGTTGTTACCCAGAAAGTTTGGAATGAGCACGGTAAGCGCCCAGTGGTGATCAACGGTGATAAGATGCCTAAACAGTTTCCAGTGAGCATGTGGAAGGATATAGTACTTCAGCTATTGCGTGAGACATATGAATGGACTGAACCTGAAAACAGCATGTACGAGCTCATGGATTATGGTATTTTGCACAATTTATGTCGCTGACTGTTTTTTGACTGATTCAAATTCTAGCACTTTATTCGAACGATATCGAACTATTTCCGGCTATATTCCTCAAGCATCTGGAAAGTACGAATTATAGTGCTCGCGCTCAGGCAATCAGATTTTTGGCAAAATTCTTGACGCTGGGTCGGTCCACTTTTATCAGTCAGTCTCCTATGAAACTAGGTGGACTTCGATTAATCAAAGGCCTAGGTGGTAGGTGCAGATTAATCTTGTTTAATCCAATGTCGCCCTATGTTTAAACAAAGCATTCTAATCTCCTAGATACTGTTTCCACATGTATTGTAGCATTCCCCTTTTGTTTAATCGTAATCTTCAGCAGCATAAAACAGAATTTAACGACATTCAAGAGTAGGAAAAAATTAAACACTTCTGATTAAACGGTAATATAACAAGTGTGAAACAACGAGATATTGAACAAGATTAAACACTGTCTAAACAGTATCATACACTGATTAAACGTGATTCAAAGATCATGTTTAACAAGACGAGATTGAACAGGATTAAACAACCTACCAATGCTAATGAATCACGATCAAACAGGGTTCATTATGCCCCGCCAATGAATCTGGTTTAAGAAGATTGAACGGGCGCTTATTGGGCGCTTATCAGCAACTCGTTAAATCACTGCCTGTGCCTGCGGTGACTCGGGAACCTCAACCCATCTAGGTCCCCATTTAGATCTATATCATTGGTATTAGAACTCTTACCGTTAGAGATGCAACAGTGAAACCCACTCACTTACTATGCTTAACAGGCGGACGTGATGGGTCAGCGACAAGTGTTGGACCTGATGGGGGCACTTGACGTTCACGACCACCGCGCCAAAGAGATGTACTCTTTTCTACGGCTACAGAAGCGTCTGACTTTGATGCACGCTTCCGTTTACCAATCGTACTTTTACCATCTCTAGGTGCGCCACTATGTGATACCTGATCTGAGTTTGATGGTTGTAGACTCAATGAATGAGTTGTCTGTTCTTTGTCTGTTTCAGACTGAGTACCTTTGCTAGAGCGGATATTTCTTCATCACGTTCCAGTGAGAAAAGAGTCTTGGGTGGAATACCTGCACTCAACAACGGAAGGGCAATTTTTCGGTTCTTCGGGTCTATGCCACCCTCAGATACCTCTTCGGTGGTGACTGGTATGGTAGGTTTGTCATTCTTAATGTGATTGTTGAAATGGTTGCCATAAAATCGCATAATAGCCTGTTTTGTAAGTTAGTGGTCATGCACACTATCTTCCGAAATGATCAATACCTCTTGCCATTTTGCCCTTGTTCGAGATGGGTCAAGCTCGTTGAAAAGGGGCTTGTCAAGATGTGCCTGTGCCCTCTCTTTTTTCCACCTGGTGATTCCAAAGTTCCGACCAGTGAAGCTATGGGCAAATTCAGGAAAGAAGGAGTGCATACTTTTCTCCTACTTGCGAGAGAAGGGAAACTTATCAGCCTTTCTCGGCATAATGAGTTTTGAGCTAGGTTGATTTTCGATTCAGGGGGAAGATATGGAAGAAGGGGATTTTTGGACTGCAAGCAGTGGAGACAAGATTATGTATGATGCCACTCAGCGCACATTGACCAATGTGCAAAAGCAACTTGGCACTTCATCATTGATATGTGCCACTCAAATAGATCTTACACAAGGCACACAAAAGCAATTCTACACAAAGCAATTGCTTGAGTTGTCCAAAATTTTACCGTGTTGTCATGGCTCAGCTTGGGCCTAGCTTTTGGGGCTCATGGCGGCTCGGCCTTGGCCTAGGCTACAGCTTTACAGGGGTATGCAACTGAGAGTAACTACGACATCGCCCTCGCCTTCGTATACGTCTCTACATCGCAGAGATCTCAAATGAGAGGTCTCATTGTACGTTTAGATGGTAGGACAGGCTGTGTGTCTGCGTGGAGATGTTGTATGGAGACATGGATGATAACGATAGGTATAGACATTGATAATTAAGTCGGCGAGCATGGAAAACGTGAGCAAGATGATAGTGGAAGTGGGAAAATCAACCACCAAAGACGTGTTGATGGGCATCTCGGCGATTACCTCTTCAGAGCCGCATAAGTACAACACTATTGGTGCTATGTATTTTTGTTGTGAAGCCCCATCATGCGCACTTAACTTTGATATTTTCTATCGAGGGTCAAGGGTTATTCATGTGATTGTGTAGCTGAGTTATTGTTCTCACACAATAATTCCCAAAGGACTCGCTATTATCTTTCCCTTGAGTTCCAGTTGAATAAGGTTTAAACATTATTTGTATTCCATTTAATCAGGTGTGAATGTGCCCCAGAGTGTTTAAACGAGATACTTCCCTTTTAAACCATAGAATAATCGTGATTAATCAGCTGAACATATAATGAATGGTTTTGGATACTGGTTAAACATGATTACTCCGATTAATGAAGAGATTAAACAAGATTAATCCACACCTACCACCTACGCTTTGATTAATCAAAGTCCACCTGGTTACGGGTCTCCTAGTCTCATATAATTTTATAGATAGCTTCCGGGGGGCGGTGGATACCAAAGAAATCATTAAGATGGTTCTCTCCAAGCTAAATGATAAAGAGGAAATTGTTCGCGGTGCGAGCATCCGCGCTTTGACCACTTTGACCACCTTTGGAGATAAACTTTGGTGTTTGTATTGTCCACTTTCTGATTGTTCTCCTCTGAAGGTCGCTTTCTAGATCCATTCATGGAAATTATGCAGGAACAGCATGGGATAACTAAGCTCGTGAGCGCACTCGCGGACGATAACTCAGATGTTCGAGATGCGGCCGTCTCAGTCCTGCAAGGATTCTGCATATATGGTCAGTGATCACTCGGATATATTCCATGCTTGATTTAATATGGGTTTCGTACAGAATCATACCAGGATGATGTTGTTGCATCAATACCGGCCATTATTTTGCAACTGGATGATGATGATTGGAGAATCTGTGAACAGAATATCCAACTTCTAAAGGGCTTCTTGGAGAATGGTGCGTCACTGACGGCTCGGGAGCTTCATTTGCTTATATATGTCAGATCAGAGGTATTCAGGGAGGCAATGTGTAATGAAATGGATGGCTTGGTCGCCAAAATTTCCAAAAAGCTTGGTAGTGGCGTCTATAGCCTGCGACTTGCAGCGTTCGAGGCTTTGGAAGCTTTGAACACTCATGGTTAGTCAATTGAAGCCATATTTGCTCCTTCCCTTTCACGTGACTCCTGCCTTTGAACATTGTAGAAACGTACCAGAACAGCATCAACCTATCGATCCCTACCATTATCTCCCAGATGGACGCTGATGACTGGTCAGCGCGTATACAGAACATCCAAATGCTGCAGAAACTTTCTGAAACAAGTGCGTATTTGCCTTCTTTTCCCCGTCATTATTTTCTTACTATTCGTTTAGAGATCTTCCGTGACACACTGCATAAAGAACAATTTATCTCGAAGCTTACCACCAGACGCGGTGACAGCGATACTGATGTTCGAACCGCTGCGAGCGTGGCTTTTCTTGCTGTCCTTGAATACGGTTGGTCTTTTGAACCTATCCACATCCTTTTGTATCAAACTTAGCTCATTACTTCTATAGAATCATATCAAGACGATATCAAAGCCTCAATATCTGATATTATGACTGAAACGGATGATCAATCTTATTGGAGAACCCGAGACCAAGCCGTTCAAATGTTGACAAAGCTTGTCGAGCTCGGTGCGCAACCTTCCTCCCATATATAATGTGATCCCTGTCTCACGTTTGTCCGAAGATGTATATCGGGAGGCAATGAACGAACACCAGATCGTTTCCAAATTCGCATCGAAGTTTGAAGACGGTGACAGTGATGTTCGAAATTCAGTCCTTACGGGTTTATGTGCGTGTTTCAAGCATGGTTAGTCTTCTTAAATTGCGCGTGAATAAGAATTGAAGGTTTCAATAGAACTGTACACAAATAATGTCGTTCTAGCGCTCCCTACCATTATCAAACTATTGGACCATAGCGACTGGGGACCTCGCCACTCAGCTGTGAAAACCCTGTCGGCACTCTCCGAACATGGTCAGGTTTAACAATACGTAGATTTTTATCACGACAATTGCTCACTTTTCCGATAGCGGCCTACAGAGAGACGTTGAAGAGCAGTGGAATTGTTGCCAAAATCGTTTCGAGGCTCAAGGACGATGATTACGATGTTCGCTCGGCCGCTGTAAATGCTTTAGCGACCCTTGGCACACAGGGTTAGTTTTCCATTTTTTGCGCTTTTGTTTTCTAAATTCTTGTTCCAGACTGCTTCAAGGAATCATTGAAACCCCATGATATTGTTGCTAAAATCTTCGAGAGATTTTCCGACGATTATGGTCATGTTCGTCTAGAAGCGACTAAAGGCATATTCAAATTGAGCGCAGATGGTTAGAATCCAATTTACCTGAGCTTTCACTGCTGATAGCTAGTGTTGCAGATTTCTACAAAAAGGACATTAAATCCTTGATTGCGGTTCCAGAAATCATCAAACAACTACGAGATACAAATGATGCCATCCGAAAAGGAGCGATACAAATTTTCACAGAATTTGCTACTAATGGTTTGATTTTATCACAATACCTATGCAAAAACTCATTTTCTCGTAGGGGACTTCTGGGAGGCCATAGATGCCCAAGGTTAGCGAAAACATGTTTTTTGATCTGTTCATGTTGACACTGATCGCAAATCTAGAGTTCTATCAAAATGAATTCAAATCCGCGGTTCCCATCATCATGAGTATGCTCGAAGATCAAGCTTGGGATATACGCCAGCAAATCATCCAGACGTTGGTGAAGCTATCTGAACGCCGTTCGTCCCTGCTTTTTCTTTGGAAAGGTCGTGAACGCTTTTGCTCATTTTTGCCCGTAGCCATGTTACAGGAGGCGATGAAGGTCGAAGGTTTCATTAATAAATTAGCCGCTAAATTAGACGACTACGATCCAGATGTTCGCGCTGAAGCAGCGCAGGCAATGTCAGTCTTAGCTGCAAATGGTTCATTTTCCTAATCTCGTCCTTCGAGCTTCAATTGAGGTATTAATCCTACTCCTTCTAGGCCAATTCCAGGACAAGATCAAAGCTGGTAAAGGCATTCCGAAGCTCATCTCTAAGCTGGCGGATAGCAACGGCGACACCGATTCTCCTGTATATAAGGCATTACTGGGTCTAGGAAAACAAGGTCAGTTCTTGCTATTGCTATTCGGTGCGCAAGATGATGCATTGCCGACCTTGTATCCCTATTAGATGATATTTCAGACTTTTTACAAACAGTTGTGTTGACTCTGCAAACCGTCGTCGATAAGCCTGTCCGGGACGCGCTATATAAACTATTGATTGAACTCAAAGCTTTAAAGAATGACTCCTCCACCAACGAGTCTGAATTGTTCACCAAGGAAATTGACACAACTATTTGCAAACTTTTAGTCCAAATGCAAGATAAAGACTTTTCGTTCATTCGACGAACACTTACCATTATGTCGGAGATGGCAAATGAAGGTACCCTCTTTGCCAGCTTGCGAACCTTCTTACGATGACGATGATGCAAAGGTTTAACCGGAAGCGATCTTACTTATTTCACTCCTTCCAACAGTGAGTTTATTACTCCCATGTCTTTTGCAAACTTTTGACGAAATATTTGCTAGAATCGATACGAGACGCAGTCGAAATCGTAGTCCGATCGAAATTGGTCTACGAAAAATTCTCACAATCGGAACGAACCGATGCAGTGCTGGCCCTCTCGCGCCTCGCCAAAAACAGTTCGTAAACACCGCATTTCAATGTCGATACAGCTGACAATATGACTGCAGATGTGTTTATTGTTTGCATGAAGTCAGCTATTCCTGGACTCACCGAAGCGGTCAGCAGCAATGACCGCAATGTTTGGAATGTTGCTGTTGGGGCAATTTCATCCCTTTCCAGACAAGGTCTATTGAATGGATTCGCTGGTTATCCAGATAACTGATAAAATATAACTCTGTAGATGACTTCCGTGCGGATCTTGTTCCGGCCGTTCAAAGACTTGTCCAGAAGCTACGTGGGTGGGATGTTGATGACGACGAGCAATACCCGCTCAACATTATTGAAACAATGACTACTCTGGTCCAATATGGTAAACAATCTGTCCGCTAATTGGAGATGTTATCTATTCACCTATCAAACAATTATTCAGATGAATTCCAGGCAAAACTCAGACATGTTGGTTCCATACTTCTACAACAGCTCCAAAAAGAAATCCGCAATGATACTCTGAACCAGCATAATGAAAGGAACAGTCTCAGCTTCTATCAGTCGTCTTTGAAGCTGATCTCACGACTTTGCGAAACATATCCCGGTACTATTCTAATCACATCTACCGCTTCGTGATCTAATATCGTTTCTATTTGTCAAGTTGGGCGTGAATTGGTGTCAGACCTAGTCCCAGTGCTTTCTAATATCCATAGCTCTCTTACTCAAGAACTTGTTGACGTAGTCGACAGTCTCGTAGCCTACGGTAATAACCTTTTATTGGCGAGCTCCATAAAGTTCTCACTCTGCATTATGTAGGCAACCTCACTTTGAACGATCGCATTGCACTCGCATCGTCCTTGCGAATCGTTTCCCCTACACCAGATGCTTTGCAGACTCAAGTCTGCAAGTTGAGAATGGCCGCTCGACTCGATGAGTATCATAAGGTATCTCCTTCCTTCGTCGAATATAAGTCATTCTTGGGCGCGGTGCTTGGAAACAGTAGCGAAACTATCAGATCCAAACTGTCTACGCTTGTTCCCCCAAAAGCTTAACGTAGTAATGATTACATGTACAGAGCAACCCTCTCCCTACATTTATGACACATTTAACACGTCAATCCGACCAATAATTGTAGTTACTGTATGTCAGGTTTTGTGTATACTGACGTGCACTGGCCTTACAGGCCAAGCAAGCGTACACGTCACGGTATCGTTCGAATGCTTAATGGGTTTTCTTTTACAGCATGTAAGATCTCAAGGTACGTGGTAACTAGTCGAGTTTCGCTGCTAACACACTTTTCAGCGTCCTTGGAAATGGTGTGCATGCCCAAAATCGATTACTTCGCGCCACGCACCATCGGGACGGGTGTCGGAGGTCGGCTAAGCACCCGCACAATCGGTTGATCTCCTGGTGTCCTTCACAGCCTCTGCCAAGTTCGTGATCGATTCCCAGGTCAAGCGCTCGCTAAAAGCGCCAGATGATAGTTCCTCTTACATGCATCTCCTCTCTCTGCCCCAGTCCACACTTATTGTGTTCCTCGACTTTTTCAGTTACGGATGTCAGTAGCTTCAAGTCATACCCATCGCTCACGTCGTCGTTCGCGAAGTCGGGAACGAGATTATCACCACCGACGCCCCAGTCCAAATGGGACGGCCCCATACAACGGTAGCGCCAATCGTCACCAAAATGATGGGTGGGGACCACTACCGCCTACTCCACCGCTACCTCCACCGCCTCCGGAGCCTGCAATAAACACAGTAAATACGGTCTCCTATGCCCAGCAGCAAGTAGGTGCTTCGGTTACTGAGAGCATGCGTCGAGCGTACGATGAATGCAAAGCGGACGTCGCGCGCATCGCTGCGCAGTGTCGAGCGAAGAATCGCAAGTTCAGGTGAGCGGTTTCTTTGCAAATGCCTACCTGAAAGATGCCGGAGCAAGATATTGGCGCTGCACGCTTCGCGCAGCAATTGCTTGAGTAGATGCTGATG
Source organism: Pholiota conissans (assembly GCA_015484465.1). Classification (NCBI taxonomy): domain Eukaryota; kingdom Fungi; phylum Basidiomycota; class Agaricomycetes; order Agaricales; family Strophariaceae; genus Pholiota; species Pholiota conissans. The sequence continues at coordinate 72,813 of MU155196.1, forward strand.
CATGAACCATGCCTAGGGATGTCGAATTTGATTTAGAGAATGACTCCCAACGATGTCTGCACAACCTTAGCGACCGCGACATCTTCACGACGGCGGATGTGCGCCGCATTTCCGAGATATTTGCGAATCCAGTCTTCTACAGTGGCACCCCAAAGTCTGCGGAAATTGTCCAAGGCGCCGTGGAAGATTGTTACCTCGTATCGGCACTTTCCACCATGACTGCTGTTGAAAGGCTCATCAAGAATCTGTGCGTTGCGGTGAGTTGGTATCCTTTTTAAAATGTTCAAATTTAAATTTGTTTATGCTCTTGGTTCGTAAAGCGCGACGAGGAAGTTGGAATATACGGATTTTTATTCTATCGGGATTGCTATTGGGTTCCAGTTCTAGTAGATGAGTGCGTTTCGCTTTGATTATTTTTGTTAAATCGCATTTATTGAAAAGCTTCCAGCCTCTTATTCACAAGAGTGCCCAAATGGGAACAGCTCTCAACCGTGGAGAAGGAGTTGTACCATTTCGAGAAAGAGCGGTATAACGCAACTGCGCGTAAGGGCTCCGACTCCCTCTACTTCGCTCGCCCAACGACAGAGGGAGAAACATGGGTGCCACTCGTGGAGAAGGCGTATGCGAAAGTACACGGGGATTACGCATCGGTAATGTTTGGGAGAACATGCGATGCGATTGAGGATATGACTGGGTAGGATTTTCAATCTCTATCCGTAAGCTACACCTTCTGACTGCCACCTATTTTTCATAATCAGTGGCGTCTCCAATCTCATTTTGACCAAGGTTAGCGAGAACACATCCGTTTCAATCTTTCAGCTGGCTCACTCAGATAATAAGGACATCCTCGACCCAGAGAAATTCTGGAACGAAGAGCTCACTAAAGCCAATCAAGACAGGCTCTTCGGATGCTGGTTCAAAACGTTAGATGGTGGACGAAGCGGCGTGAAGAATGCCACCGTCGACGGGCTTGTCGGGAACCTTTCACACTCAGTCGTTAAGGCTGTAGAAATTCGGGGGAAGCGTTTCATTGTTCTACGCGATCCCTGGGGTGAAGCTGGCTGGGAAGGGCCGTGGTCAGATGGCTCGAAAGAGTGGACAACAGAGTGGCTTACTGTTCTTCCTGAGCTTGGTCATTCCTTCGGAGGGAAGGGTCAGTTTGTGATGGAATGTGAGTTCAGTTTTCGATTCTATCTACGCTTTCGTCAGTCTGAACAACCCAAAGATAAGGATTTCCTGAGCGTCTGGCAGGAGGTGCAAAGGACGTTGATATTCGATGATACGTGGGTCACATCCTCCCAGTGGCTACACGTATCTCTCCCCTTTCCATCTGTTTCTGCATTTTCCTTCGGCGACATAAGCTGTAAGTCAGAATCGGTTGTCATTTGAGAATAAAACATAAGATTTATTCTTTATCTAGTCTCATTCTCTCTGCCAGCGCGTTCTCCCGTCGTCATTGTTTTCAACAAATACAACACCCGCTATTTCAAAGACATACAAGGACCTTGTATATGGAATCTTGATTTTATCCTGGCGAAAGAAGGAGAGACCGAACCCCTTGCAGAATCCTCTTATTCATTTTTCTATACAAGAGGCGTCAATATCGAACTCGATCTAGAGCCCGGAAACTATGTTGTCCTTGTGAGTCTTTCGAGAACTCCATCTGTCAATTTTAAAATTGTTCTGCCTTGGTATCTCATACGCGATGTTTTCCAGGGGCGTCTTGATCCTACTCCGGCTCGAGATAAGGTGAGTTTGTTAAGATATATCGTCGCTATTCGTTATGATTTATGTTCGTTATGATTGACCTATCAGGACTATTTCAAAAAAGGACTCGCGAATGGGTGGGATAGACGTAAACTTGCACGTATCATGACAGAACGGGCCAAAGGGCAATCTATTGCGTCGAGTAAGCACTCATTACTCCCTAGGCTTTTTCACGACTAACCCTTTCGGCGCGGTAGATTACAAGCCCAAGTATGTCTACCATATCCAAATTGCTGCACCACCGTAACTAACATCGCCTGATGTTTTATTAGCCCTGAGCTTCTCGTTACGCCAGTAGCAGATATTCTAGGAAGCCACCAAGTCAAAGCCGACAAATTGACCATTGATGCCGTGAAAACCCACGCAGGATATGTGCGACCCGGTGAAAGCATCACAGTTACAACGACAACAACGCAAGTGATCTCCAAGAGCGGTAAAGCCATAGACGATTCAAATAGCCGCCAAGGTCGTCCTCATAAACTAAGCGCTGCACCGCCTCTGAACGGCTATTCTCCTCATGATCAGTACAACGCTCAAGCAAATGTAGAGCCAGGATGGTCGCGAGTGGCGCCAGCGTATCCCAACCCATCGCCCCCTCGGTCACCTGTGCAGCAGTATACCCCCCTTCCACCGCCACCAATGGACCTCCCTCGTCCAGCATCTCCGCCGATTTATCCACTTCCAACTGATGTGCTGGAGGACGATAATTCAATTGTAGTGGGATTGAAGGTATTTACGAAACGTGTAGCACCGACTGTCATCACTGGAAGGTTAAAGGACCCAAAGAGCCGGGCGAGTGGATAGTAAGGTCGTTATGTGCCGATCATATGCGGCTTTCTAACTCTTGATTTTAATCCTGGACAACATATTTCGTATATAACTACTTAAATTCTTGATATTGACTCAGACCGGTTTAATACCGCTCAATGTCGACGGACTCTCGGAGAATAGGGAGGTCCAAAAATAATTATCGCCAAGTCCAGGTTGAGCGGATCAAGCAGGCCCGTACATGTGTAGATTAAAAAATAGCTTTCGAACAAAGATTACACATTTGCGACCTCTCTATCGAGACGTGCAATAAATACTTCCCAAGATACCAAAATAAAAATTAAGCTCATACGATCCGGGGACAGGAGCAACGGTGGGCGCGGGGGCGGCAACTGTTTGGATGTTGGGGAAGCAAAGGGTAGGGCACTATTGAAATATATATCAGAAGGTATTTTCAGCATAACTTTTCTTTGGGACTTACAGCGAGTTGTAGATCAGCGTTCGAAAAGCTCGCGGGGAACTTGATAGATCCAGCGAAGGGCCTAGAGACAGGAACAATATCGGAGCAGTCGATAAATCTCTTGGTGTTCTATCCGAGCACTTGAAGTTTGGCCATGGCAGCCTTGAATTCAGTTATGTTGCGGTTCTGGTCATCTTTAGAGAGCATATTAATCTCTGTAACTCTTAGAGGTAGATACAAAGTCTACTTATTAACCATAGCTTTCAGAAGCAAGCCATTCTCGGATCCTGAGAAATGGCGAAATCGTACTGGGGACGCATCTCTCCAGCAAGAGGCGAAAAGACTTCACCGGGCTGTGAACCGTTACCGGGAAAACAAGTTCCCTCGAGGAGGACTTCAAGGAATGTCCTGAGGAGATTGTAGAGAAACAGGCCAGCTTTTATACCCATTTCAATTGCTGACGAGATTTCACTGGCAGCCATGAGAGCGACGACACTCGGAAAGCCCAGCGCTATCATAAATCAGTCCAAAAATATGGCAGATTAGGGGACTAAAAACTCAAATCATTGGGTTGACTGTCGTATGTGTGAAGGTCTGAATTCAATTGTGAATCGTTTTGAAGGTATTGTTCGTACCGAGGGGACGACCATCAAGGATATAGTTATGACTGAGATGTGGATAGTATGGCTGCAGCTGTAATGCTTTCCACATTAGGAATAAAAAAAGATATAAATAACCGCCGGTGAAGTTAGGCAAACTTCGAGGCTGAGAAAAGAGAAGCAATTAAAGACCCAAAATAAAGGGGATGTGGGCTGGGAACATTTGCTTTTATTCTTCAGAAGATGGGATCAGCTGCAGAACTTGTACGGGCCTGGAGATTCAAATGAGATCCCAATAGTACATGCGCCTGCTACCTGTATGCGTTCTCAGGTAGTAAAGCGAGCCTGAACGCGTGGACTTCGCTAAGTGATACACACCCAAACCTTGGTAAGAAGCTATGAGAAGGAATTTACGGCTGTGATTTGGTTGCTTTTTGGAATTCTAAGTATCTCAGACGCCTTCCTACTCATTCAATTAGATTTCAAAGGCTTTAATTAAGTGTCGCATTGAAATTCTTCCGACACAGAGATAAAAGCACTAGCGTGTGCATTTATACGTGTGAAACTTCAGAAATTTTCACTGCCGGCCTCATTGCAACTCGGTCGGGAGCTCTTAAAAATCTACACATATTGTCTCATAAAATCCACACGGGTATCAAGTCAGACACAATACTTGCAGGGTGCACAGGAGCGAGTATGGCGTGTTCAATAAGGTGATATCGGAGCTGCAAAAAAAGTCGGCAAAATCCGGGTCACCAACGAGTACTGAGTCGTGTTTCGTTCAAGTTTCTTTATGCTTTCCCTCTTACATTTATGTAGCTTTCTCTCAACCTTCTTCTCATTGTTCTGCAAGTAACAATCACTTATGTGATTGGGAGAACTTCTGATACTTAAATTACGAGTTGAAACACCCGATCTTCGCTGCAACCCCCGTAAATGAAGCCTTCTAAATTCTTGGAGTTGAACGAGTTATTGTATATCCTTTTTCATAATCGTCTTGCGCAAAATGACGCCAATGAGTGAATAAATCAGGTGAATATGTCGCTGTCTTAGCTTTCATCCAAAACGCAGAATTTTTTCATAACTCAATATTCAATTCCCATCTATCAAGTCTGCGAAGTGCGCTCATGTCGAGTCACAGAGGTTGCTTTTTATATCGAGCGTCGGCAGGGTACACATATGACATACATTGATAATTTGATATACCTAAAGTAAGTGGTGGTCATGCCGTGTCAAATGGTGTGCATCGTCTCATACAGGTAATCGCAGCGGCAACAGCGTCGTATCACCGCCTTCATCGGGGTTCAGAAATAGGCCGCCCTCGTCGATGCTGAATTCTCCTTTGAACGCGGACGATTGGCGTCTAAGAAGCTTCAACCACACCTCAAGAAATTCAACTTGAGTCCTTATCCTGCATTATGTGGGCTTGGATGGACCCACCATGCCACCATGCGTTGACCAATTAGCGCCCAAGATCTCATCATCGCCACTCCGTCGGTAGAGAGGGCACAGGGTCGGCCTAGGTCTGTCATATATAAAGCGTACCGATGTCCATTGTTCCGTTCCTTTCAAATCTTTCAACATCCCCATGGCTAGCACCACTGTATCAGTCACCACCGTGGAGACAACCGTCACTGCTGCGCCGCCACCTTCAGGTGCTACAGTATCCTTTGTCAAAGACGAACCCTCGCTACTTGTTACGAACGAGCTACAAAAGGCTATTGAAGACTGTAAAGCAAAGGTGGACCGAATAGCGAAGGACTGTCGGGCAAAAAATAGAAAGTTCAGGTGAGCCTTCCCCCGCTTCTCTGTTAATGGTATTCCTGAACAACACCAAAGAGACATTGAATTTGATCTCGAGAACGACAAGAACCGTTGTCTGTATGGACTTTTTACCCAGCCGGGAGAAAACCACGCGCCGGCAGACGTGCATCGTGTAACGCAGATATTTGACAAGCCAGTCTTCTTCGCTGGAGGCACGGCACACGCAAGCGACATCATCCAAGGCGCACTGGGAGACTGCTGGTTCTTATCGGCACTCGCCACGGTTTCTACTGCTCCAGGGTTGGTTGAGAAATTCTGCGTAGCGGTACGATTTTCAACTTAACGTCTAAAAGAACCTTTACTGAAAGGAATCACAGCGAGATGAGAAAGTCGGAGTGTATGGATTTATTTTCTTCAGGGATAATGCCTGGGTGACAGTGGTCATCGACGAGTGCGTATTTCAGACCTCATCTCGGCATTTCATACTCAAACTCTCGTCCTCTAGCATGCTGTATACACGTGTCCCAAAATATGAAGAACTCAAAACTACCGAGCAGGAGCTGTATCACTTTGACAAGGACATTTACAACAAATCAGCAAGGAAAGGCGGCAAGTCCCTCTACTTTGCGAAATCCGGAACCGCAGGGGAGACCTGGGTACCGTTAATCGAGAAAGCATATGCGAAACTGCATGGAAACTACTCGCATCTCCTTGCTGGGCAGGAGTGCGACGCCATCGAAGATCTCACGGGGTGCGTGGCTCAGCTTAAATTTGAATTGCATACTCAAACTTGAATCTGGCACCTCAGTGGCGTCTCCACCGTGTTGCAAAGCAAGGTATGATCAAAACCTGATGCATGCAGGCGTCGTCGCCCTTTCTGACCGACTTGATTGTATAGGATATTTTGGATCCTGATCGTTTCTGGGACGAAGAGCTCGGGCGTGCGAACCGCGACCGCCTTTTTGGATGCTCCTTTAACTCTCTCGATAGCACGCGAAGTGGAGCGCCTGGAGATATCAAAGTGCAAGGCTTGATCGGTGGACATGCATATTCTGTTCTGCGCGCGGTCGAGGTGAAAGGAAAGCGCTTCGTCGTCGTGCGCAATCCGTGGGGCAAGTCCGAGTGGACGGGGCGCTGGTCCGATGGCTCGAAGGAGTGGACGCAGGAGTGGTTGGAGGTGCTGCCAAAACTTGGACATCAATTTGGAGACGATGGGCAGTTCGTGATGGAATGTACGCGCCTCTCTCATTTGTTTACTTCCTTAGGTTCTAATAAGAACGTCCACGATTTCAGATAGCGATTGGCTGGATTGCTTTGCACAGATAGATCGCACCATCCTTTTCGACTCGCATTGGATGATGTCGTCTCAGTGGCTCGATGTAACAGCCCCGCCTCTCCCCGCTGCTTGGTCATACGGAGATGTTTCATGTAAGTTGCTTCCCTTCAGTGGTATTTTCGTTCCTCATCAAAATTCATATCCGCTTTCTCAGTCAGATTTACTCTACCGCATCCATCGGAAACTCTCATCGTCCTGTCTCAACTCGATTCGCGATACTATCGTGATATAGCGGGCAAGGCTTCGTGGACTATGGATTTCACGCTTGTCAAGGAGGGCGAGAAGATACCTCTTGCGGAGTCTGCACATTCAGAATTTTATTTACGCAGCGTTCATCTCGAGATCGAATTGGAGGCGGGTGATTACATTGTTTACGTTCGGTTGGATCGCACGCTGGATCGCAATGAGGTTGGTTGATTCTTTTCGACCTGGTGACCTCTCTGAATTTAGGGACTTTATTCAGGACAGCGAAGCAATTTCCGAATGGCAAATGAGGAAGATGTCTCGTATACTGAGCGAAAGGGCAAAGAGTCAATCTATCGCAACGAGTGAGCATCCTACTCTCTTCTTGGTAACATACATCCAATCTAACAATATGCTACCCAGATTTCAAGGCCGAGTGAGTGAAGTTCAGTAGTCGGTGGACTTCCTTCTAACTATCGAATTTTAGTGAACAATCAAGATACTTGCCCAAATCCCTCGATGAGCTCATTAAGCAAGATTTAGACGCATACGAGAAAGCAAAGAAAGAGAAAGCAGAGGCGCCTACTGTCGTTACAGAGGAATCAATTGGAGAAGACGGTGCTGTCACCACAACTACTACCACTACCACAACGAAAGTAGAGAAAGTAGTAGTCCAGAAGGCTGTCAAGAAGGAAAAAGAAGCCCCCAGTGAGAAAGAAACAAAGGACAAGCCGGCAGAGAACACCACCTCCCCTAAACCGACTCCCGGACTCCTTCCCGCCGAACCACCGGCACCTAATAGTGGAGCGACTACGCCAGCCGCCGGCGACGATCCCAATACGCCAGATCCTTCGACGGATCGCTTGCGTGGAAGTAAGACAGGCGGTGTTCGGAGCGCTCCGAGAAGTGGGGATACTTACGGTGACTCTCCTGATGCGAGTTCAGTGGAGAAGGGAAAGGTTGCTGTGCCTCACGACGATCCGAATTCCGTATACGTAGGGCTGCGGGTGTACACACACAAGGATGCTCCTGCCGCTGTTGTTGGGCGCTTAAAGCCTGAACCTTCCGGCGAGACGGATTGATTCGTTTTCCTTTGTCGATGCACACCATATTCTCTGTCGCTGTTCCTGACTCCTCGGGCTCGTTTAACTGTATCTCCTACTAGTACTTGTATATCGGCTATATCCCCACTCTTAGTTTCAACCTTGTATCAATATAAGTTACATGATCTATCGCAGATTTGGTTTTTATTTTGCTTGTGTACTAGTGCTGTGTGCATTTTGACTGCCCAAAAATGAGCAAATTTTGTAAACGACGGAAAATGGACTGCCCGTTTATCTTCTAGGACAAACATATACACATCATTCGCACATCATGCATCACGCATCATGCGTCGTGGGCGTTCATCACGCCTATCATATAAACCTGTATACCTCTTTCCATCGTGTCAACTTCGGCTCGCAAGAGATGAAACCATTCCATGACATCCCTCCTTGTCTCTGAATACTCGGAATACCAATCTCTCTTCACTGTGCTTGGGTTATCTGTACTAGTTATCGTCTATGCTCTCACCCCTCTCCGAAAACGTCTGCCGACCGTCCCTTTGCTGTCGATTCAAAATCTGTCAACAACAAGAATGGCGTCTAACACGGATGACTTGAGCGGTATTGATGAGGCTTCCAAGAAGTTGGCGGTTAGAAAAGACTCTGATCCTGCCAACCCTCCTTCGACTTTGGAATCATCAACGGAGAGCGCTACTCTTGTGGCAGGCGCAGCTGACAACGTGGTGTTGACCGTTGAAAAACTCACCCTTCCCACGCCGACAAGGATTGACAGCCTCATGCCATCGTCTCCGCAGGCACCAAAAGCACAAGTCGGATTGCTGGTCAACGACGAGCTGGAGCTGGCGTTGAAGGAATGTAAGGAAAAGGTGGAACGTATTGCGAAGCAATATAGAGCCGCAAATAAGAAATTTAGGTGAGCACGCTTGACCGCTGGGGCCGGGCCCAGTTCGTTTGGGGCACTGATATCACATTCAGAGACATAGAATTCGACCTTGAAAACAACTCCAACGAATGCCAATATGGGCTCTACTCTGACGGGAGCGCCAAAGCGCCAGAAGTTCGCCGCATCACGGAGATCTTCGATGATCCCAATTTTTTTAAAGAAGGACCTAGTTCGAATGATATTATACAAGGAGCGCTGGGCGATTGCTGGTTCTTGTCCGCGCTTTCGACGCTTACTGTTGCACCGGACTTGTTGGAAAAATTATGCATCGCAGTGAGTGATATCCATGACCATAATAATACATACCCGTTTGATTGTTGGGTCCTGTCCGTGCATTGCAGCGCGATGAAGATGTGGGAATCTATGGATTCGTTTTCTTTAGGGATAGCCATTGGGTGAACGTTATTGTCGACGAGTATGTGATTTTCTCCCAATTATGAAAATCAAGCTAATTCTCACTAGTCAACTCTTCTGTAACACTCCAAAATTTGAAGAGCTGAAGAAGCAAGAACAGGAGCTATACCATGACGACAAAGACTTGTACAACAAACTAACGCGAAAAAGCGGGAAGGGCCTGCTGTACGCAAAGTCTGGGAGTGCGGGCGAAACTTGGGTTCCTCTATTCGAAAAAGCATATGCAAAATTGCATGGCGATTACGCGTCGTTGGCTGGGGGTAGATCGTCGGAAGGCATTGAAGACCTCACTGGGTAAGTTGTATTTATCTACCCAAGCTATCAACCGAATTCACTGATGGTTATGATGCAGAGGCGTTTCAGTTGCTCTAAAAATAGCCGTATGTGGAAGATGAATGACATCTAGAGAACCTCGCTCATTTATATAATTAAACCTCAGGACATTCTTGACCCCGATCGATTCTGGACAGAAGAGCTCATGCAAGCCAACAAAAAAACCCATCTATTCGGCGTATCGTTCCCCGGACTCGACGAAGCGCGCAGTGGGCGCCCAACACAGACTGTCCAAGGACTTTTCGGAGCGCATGCCTACTCTATCTTACGCACTAAGGAGTGCAGAGGCAAGCGCTTTATCGTGCTTCGGAATCCGTGGGGCAGCTCCGAGTGGCAGGGCCCGTGGTCGGACGGCTCGAAGGAGTGGAATGGGGAGTGGATTGAGGTGCTGAAAGAGCTGGATCATGTCCTGGGAGATGATGGGGAGTTCGTGATGGAATGTAGGCATTTATTTTCTATACTTATGATGGTCTAGTTTATGACTTACCGTGTTCTGCGTAGATGCCGATTTCTTGAACACTTGGGAAGTCGTTCAACGCACTCGAATATTCGACCCAACCTGGGTCATGTCCTCAAACTGGCTATATGTCCCTCCGCCGCCGCCTATGCATCCGTGGACGCACGGTGACGTCTGCTGTAGGCCTGACTAATTTCTTTAACAATTCCAATGTTCTTCATGTCATTTTCTAGTCAAATTTACACTCCCAAAAGCCTCTCCCACCATCATCGTCCTATCGCAGCTCGACAGTCGATATTTCAAGTTCATCGACGGCGTAGCATCCGTGTCGAATATCGATTTCGTGGTCTACAAGCGCGGCGAGAAAGAGGTGAAAGGAGAGTCGTACTCTGGTGTGTTTTGCCAGCGGGGCGTTTGTTGTGAATTGGATCTAGATGAGGGAGAATATATCGTTTATGTGAGTTCCGATTGCGATTTGATATCATTGGGTTGCTTATTGCATTCCTTTTTTTGTAGCCCAGGATTGATTTGATCTTCGTTTCGGAGAAGGTATGTGCATATTTCTGCGCGTAGATGTTTAGAATATATATATACGACGCCGTATTTCGTAGGGTTACTTCAACGACGGCGCCAAGCTCTGGGAGAAACGCAAGCTTTCGCGCGTATTGACCCAACGCACTAAAGGAAGAGTCATTGCGTCCAGTAAGCTTAATATCATCCGGAAATGACCAAGTACTAAATGATGTTCTACCTCTTATATTAGATTACGAGTTTGGGTGAGTCCTGCCAATTCAGATACAATTCTAGATGCATAATATTGACGTGTTTCTCCAGCGCAAAGAAGAGGTTCATACCAGTGTCGGTTGAAGCGCTCATCAAACAGGAACTCGCGCAATCAAATTCCCTCAACCCGAAATCAGAGGAGTCCGAGGAGGATGTAGAGGCTGAAAGTACAACCATTACGACAACCACCACCACCACAGTCACGACTGCCACCGTGGTCGAAGAAAGGAGAGCCAAACCTTCAGGACAGAAAGAGAAAATTCATGCACCTGCGCCAGCTCAAGTTGTCGCCAGTGCGGAAGCCTCGCAACGTAACCCTGATTCTGGAACGACGTTGGCGAACGGGCATCCGGATCCTCAAATATCGAGCGTGACGTATGTTGGATACGACTTCGCAGCGACTGTGGAAGAAGTACCAAAGATTGAGGAGGCGAAGAAGCTGAATGAGTTGACCGGCGAAGACGAAGATGAGACGCCGATTGTTCTTGGACTTAAGGTGTATACGAAGAGGGATGCGGTGGTTGTTGTGCATGGGGAGGTGTCGAGGGTGTCGCAAGTAATCTAATAAATAGAATTTATAATTCAGCTTGAGGTGACCTTCCTACGCTAAATTCCGGAGGCACTTGTCTTTGAAAGCGAACTTGGTAGTCAGCCCGAGGATTTGATTACCGACAACTCAAGTCAAACGACCGCCTTCATGAGAACGATCAAAGGTCACAAATGCATCTTTGACTCCATAAGGAGAAGCGGCATGGCCAAAATGAGTACTCTGGGCAGAGATGCTCTCGTACTTGCGCTTCCGTTTGAATAATACGGCGTGGACTAGTATTCCGAAATGGATTATAAATGTCCGATTGATTGATTGATTGATAACGACTATTGGGAAACACATTTGAGGTTAGAAATTGGGGAAATACAGATGCTATGAATTAGAAAGTAGAGCCCTCAGGTGGTTGGGGCAGCTTTCTGTTGTTGAACGAGGCCATTTCCCTTAATGACGAGCGCGATCAGAGATTCGATTCGTAGACAATAGAGATTAGATAGCGTACTTCCGGATTTCCACCAATACGTTCTCGATGCTGAGACTCCTGGACCAGTTCGCGAGCACGGCAAGCTTGGTATAATCGACGACTCCGTTCGTTTGGTTAACGAAGGGCAGATTCACCCGAGAAATAAATTGTACATCGGGTCGCACGTCGGGATATGAAGGGCCGCAGGTGATCTTTAGGCTGTATATGCGGTTCTCGTGGACGGTCTAACAAAGCGCGAGTACATCAGTGGCAAGGGGTGGTGGGTTCGCGATTGAGCGTTCTCAGTTATATATCGAGCATGGTATGATTATGCTTACATGCCCTGGACCAATGATCGTTCCGTTCCAGTTGCTCATCAGGACATCGTCGCCGTCTTCGAGTCCATAGGAGCATGAGCCATCGCCGATACCTTTCTCGCCCTTTTCGAGCTCTTCGAGAAGACGGAAATTTCTAGGAACTAGATCGCGTACTCAATCAGCGGTCCCTGGCCGCGGACGATGGGAAATAGATACCTTTGGCCATTGCGGATAGTGGGGGTCGTGAGGAAAGGCAGTAACGCTGAGTCACAGCCACACCATCATTTGCAATTGCCAGTGACGCTGCTCTTTCCAGCATAGCCATCCCGCAGTTCTTTATATCCTTTCTTTGCCCTCGATATCATCCCGGAATCGCCCACAAACACCCACAGTCCTTCTGAGAATCATTAGCTACGATGTTTGGCGGCGGTTCGTCGACAGAATATGAGGACATCGTCAGTGAGTAGGGTTACCCCATATTCCGTGATATGAGGGCTGATATGCTCATTCCGACACACAGACAAGACTACTGACGAAAATCTGACAAGCGAGAACTGGGAACTAATACTGAATCTATGCGACAAAGTCCAGGATGAGGGGCAGACAGGGTACGTCTGTTATAGCAATTCCACGACCGTCAGCTAAGCGGTTTCTCATTGCGATATCCTTCAATTTACAGTGCTCATGCTGCAATTGCTGCCATTCTGAAGCGTCTGGCTCACCGGAATCCAAATGTGCAACTATATGCGCTGTCGTTGACCGAGGCACTGAGCAAGAACACCGGAATCGAGGTTCATCGCGAGCTAGCATCAAGAGCCTTCACTCAAGGCTTGGAGAAATTGATTACAGATCGGGTATGTCATTGATATTGATTGGAGACCATTCACAACTTCATCTAACTTGCAAAAACACAGAATACACATGAGAAAGTCCGTCGGCGAGCTTTGGGGTTAATTGCGATGTGGACAGCGGAATTCGAGAAAGACGAAACGCTGGGCATCATGGAGGACTGCTACAATAATCTGAAGGCCAAGAGTACGTGCTGCGGCCCCAGTTAACTGCCTATTATTTTGCTGATACTCATATTTTACTGCGCACTCAAGATTATAAGTTTGACCAAGTCGAAGAGGCGCCTCCACCTACAGTCGACGACGAGATCCGGCGGAAAGAAGAGGAAGAGCTTCAGCGTGTGCTCGAAATGTCCATGCAGGATAGGGGCGGCCGTAATCAGTGGTCTGACTACAGTCTCGCAGCTGGCACGTCAAGTAGTAGTGGAGCTGCTGGAGGCTCGGGATCTAACAATCGCGGCAATGCGACAACAGCAGCACCCGCATCGTCCTCTGGCGGAGGTTCATCACACCCCTTTGCTACTCCCAAATATTCCGACGGAGGGTACGTTCCGGCACGGACACCTTCGCCCAATACGGTTGCGGCGCAGCAGCGCCAGCAACAGCAGTATTACCAAGCCCAGCTGAAGCAGCACAACAGCACAGCACCGTCTGCTGCGACTGAGCCTACTCCTACGCCTGCCGCGACTGCCGCGCCTGCTCCTGCGGCGGCGTCATCAAGTAGCACCCCATCAGGGTCATCATCGGTAGCCACGAACATGAACATCGTCACACGCGTCAGGGCGTTGCATACATTCGAGCCCACGGAACCCGGCGAGCTCGCGTTTGAGAAGGGCGATATTATCAAGGTTGTCGATCGTGGATACAAAGATTGGTGGCGCGGACAGCTTAAGGGGCGTACTGGAATTTTCCCCGTCAACTATGTGGTGAGTGATTCATCGTCCACGAAATCCGAGTAGCCCTTGATGAAGTCAATCCATTTTTTCCAACTCTTTATATTTATGTGGAATTTAGGAAGCGATGCCAGAGCCTACAGCAGCAGAATTGGCGAAAGAGGCGGAACAAGAGGCAGCGGTTTTCGCTCAGGCGGTAAATGTGGAGAAGTTGCTTAATATGCTTCGTGCAATGGATCCGGCGAAGGACAACCTTGCGGATAACGAAGAAATTCAAGTGCGTGCTCTAATTTAACGAGATCAATCCCTCGCTAACGCTCCTATCGCTACATAGGAGTTATATCGGTCTAGTATGGCTCTACGCCCGAAGATAGTGAAGCTTATTGACAAGTACAGTCAGAAACGAGGTCGGTATCATTTTTATAACACTTGACTGTCTATGTATGCTGAAACTCGCGATGACCAGCTGACCTGGTGTCGATGAACGAAACGTTTGTTCGCGCAAGAACTATTTTCGACCGGATGATGGAAGAAAGCCTTGCGAGGCATTCCGGAAGTACGTCATCTATCTGTATTTTTCTACCTGCAAATTCTGAATCCGACCTTTCATCCAGTGTACGAACAGCCCACATTCCGTGCCCCACACTACGTCCACCCTCAAGGTCGTCCCGACTCGCGCGCTGCCGCAGGTGCCCGCGTTCAACCTGGTCCATATGGCTGGAATGCACCTCCTGTCGTGTACGAACAACAACAACAACAACAACAGCCCGGTGCTTATGGCCCATACCCAGGCGGACAAGTCTCCCCTGCTGCTGCGTATGGCATGCAAGGCCAACCCGCGCCCGAGATGATGGGCGCAAGTCCCTATGGATCGCCCGGCAGTGGTCCTGGGCAGCCTGGAATGCTTGGGCAACCCGGGCCGCAGGGACAGCCTGCGGCCGCGTATGGACAACAGGGTCCTAATCCTCAACAGCAGCCCCAGCAGCAGCAGCCTCCGCCACAGCAGCAGCCACAGCATGGAGTTCCTGGCGGATATGGTGTTGTTCCACAAGGCGGGTATGCTGGACAGCAACCTGGGGTACCGTACTCGCAGCAGGGCCCGACGCCGTATCCTGTCCAGGGTCAGCAGCAGCAGCCTGTTCAGCAACCTGTCCAGCAGCTCCAGCAGCAGCAGCAGCAGCAGCCAATCCAACAACAGCCAATCCAACAACAGCCAATCCAACAACAGCCAATCCAACAAGTCCAGCAACAACCCGTTCAACAACCTGTTCAACACCTTCAGCAGCAGCCGGTCCAGCAGCAGCCCGTAGTTCAACCACTCCAACAACAGCCCTTGCCGCAACAGCCTCTCCAGCAACAGCAACAGCAACAAACCCAGTCTCAACCTATTCCCCACCAACAGCCCCAGGTGCAAGCCCAGCCGGAACCCACTCTCGTTGCTACGTCTCCTCAAAGCCAGGCTCAACCACAACCACAACCTCAACCTCAGACCCACGTTCAGCCGGAACCACAACCACAACCTCAGGCTCAACAGGCGCCTCAACAACCTATATCTGGCCCGCCGCCATATGTGTATGATCCCTCTTATACCTACGCGGATCCCAATGTGCAGGCATGGGCGCACTATTATGCTCAAGGCGGCAAAGATTTGGCAGGGTCGGTGTACTTTATCTCTATTCCTGGCGTGACGGATGCGCAGGCGGCACCAGCAGCACCCCAGCCAGCGCAGAATGCGGAACAGCAACAACAGTCGGTGGTACAGCAGCTCCAACAGCAGAATTTGGCCCGACGCCAGTCGACCCAGGCGCAGCCACAACAAGGTCAGGGTCAACCTGTAGAGGGCGTGTCGCATTACGACGCTGGACCAGCAGCGGGTGCCAGAGCCGCGTCGCCTGTCGCGCAGCAGCAACCTCAGCAGCAGCCGATTCTGTATCAGCTCCAAGATCAGCCTGCGTATAACGCTGCGTACCAGCAACCCCAGCAGCAGCCCATGCAGGGTAGCGATATGGGACCGACGCAAGCATCTCCCACGCAGGCATACGGGGCTCCGGGTCCCGTGCGCCAGAACAGTGGAGGTAGTGGCGGGTACCATAGCCCGACGCAGGCATCTTCGATGCCTTCTTGGGTTCTGCCGAAGAAAACTGGGCCTGCGTCGGTCCACACGCGTGAGGGCCCTGGCGCTGCGCCTGAGGGATCGTACTTCCCACCGCTTGCCAATCAACTTGGTGGGTTGACGCTGACTGACCCTGGAAGTGGGAGCGCTGTGTCAGGTTGAGTTGTAAGAGAGGCAGACGGTGGTTTCGAGTGATGTGATATACCGAATAGATTTGTGAGTGAAGAGGTTTTGGAGAGAGGATGAGACGGACTGGAATTTTTGGATGTTATTCCATTCAACTGTTATGTAATTGAAAAGGAGAAATTCTATTTTCCTTCATTTTTTCTTTCTGTCTTCGGTTATGGTTATAGCCTCCCAACATCGTCTACACATACTTAGTTTGTTTTCAAGTCACTTTATGATTATTCAAATATTCATTTTTGATACGTTGGTTGCACGATACCTAAGTATCTGGAAAATTTTCCCCCTTATTCGTCCTAATATGGCAATTATTTCCGGAATAAGGTCTATTTGTCGGAAAGTAATTTCATTGTTTTACAGTGATATGACGTGGTTCAGTTATATAACGACTATTTTTACAGGTAGGATAACACAAACTCGTTCCGTGATAGATCAACCTTCTTTCACCCCACCGCTAACGGTGGCGACAGCGCCATCTTGGGTGTAGACGCGAAGACCCAAGAACAAGGGGTGAGATTTTGGACCATCATCAGGACTGAAGTCCAAGCCGCCCGAATCGCTGTCGGCGTCCCCAGTCGAGTTCGCGGCATTCTCCTTGCCTTCAGCATCGTTAGTATCGTCTTCCTTTTTATCGGGTTCTTCGGTTTCGTCTTCTGCATCGGATCCGGCGTCTTCTTCGCTGTTGCCCGAATCCAAACCGATTGCAAAAGCAACTTCTGGCGTTATAGGCAGATAGTCGATCTCTTGACTGCAACATAGACCATTTAGTATGATTTACGACAATGATTAGTGCATGAAATTTTACCTCAAATCGTAATCTAGATCACAGCGAGAAAAATAAATCATCAATTTATTTATGAGTAACAAAGAAACACTTACTTGCGGCAAATGAGCGAGATTTGGCTCTCTCCGTCAGCATCCTGCTTAGCTTACGGATGTCCCACTCGTTATCATCTTCTCCGACACTCTACACAAGCAATCAGGAATCCACTTTATAGGCAAAATCATCATTACTCACGACGCTGCCTCGGCTCCTTGGTTCGACGCGAGGCTAATAAATATGGGGTACACAATTAAGAACATCTCTCAAAGCCCTGGCCGAACGATATATGCTTACTAAAACCACGTAATCGCCGGCTTCGAGGTAGAGTTCACAAGATACGCTGCGTTGACTGCCCAAGCTGATACCAGACATTCCAATAGACTCCGGTGATCCCTTCTTGAAGACAACGAAATCGAGGAGCCACCAAGGATACTCGCCATTCAGTTTCTGGAAATATCTGTGGTCGGTTTGCGAAAGAACCACAACAACAGAGGATGCTTTATCGAGGCTAAAATAGTCTGCATTTTTTTTGCAAGTCATTAGTTGATTGATTTTCAAATACAAGGAGGACATACAGAATGCATCGCCATAGGTCCATGGGTGGAAGGAAGGTTGAGGCGGAATGCGTAACCAAAGAGATGACATGACCCAGCTTGCGTCGAATAGCGTGGCTCGGTCGACCTGGCCGAATACCTCCAAGAAATCTGAGTCTGAAAATCAAGCAATGGAAATTCAGTTCGTAAATTCCTATATAGAAAACACCACGAAACTTGCATTCCATGACGAACTGTCCATCATCCCCGAATTCGTGGTCGAGGTCCTTGAGGATGCCCAACCATTCTCCCTTCCATTCCTTCGATCCATCACCCCAGGCGCCGGTCCACTCGCTCTCCCCCCAAGGGTTGCGCACTACAACGAAGCGTTTACCGTTGCACTCACGGGCACGCAGGACCGAGTATGCATGTGCGGGGAAGAGTCCTTGGACTGTGGGCTGCGCGACTTGACTGCGCGCCTCGTCGATGTTGAGGGAGACGCCGAACAAGCGCGTCTTGAGGTCGGCGTGCTGGAGCTCGTGGGTCCAGAATCTGTCTGGGCTGAGGAGATCCGACATTTGGAAAGATGTGGCGACGGCACTGCAAATGACATGACTTAAGCCATTGAAAAACATGATATCCTATGAGAACATACCCTGTAAGGTCCTCGATACCGTCGGATAAAAACCCGCCGTCAAGAGCAGCATAATCGCCGTGGAATTTGGCGTATGCTTTTTCGATGAGGGGGACCCAAGTCTCGCCCACAACTCCCGAACGCGCATATTTTAAGCCCTTGCCGCTCTTCTCGACGACTTGATGATATACGTGTCTCTCGTTGTGATAGAGTTGCTTCTCACTAAGAGTGAGTTCATCGAATTTTGGTGGCGACCAAAAAAGGAGACTAAGAACGAAAATGAGAACGACTTCTCTTAGGCTAAGTCACCTACTCACTCATCGATAATTACGGGCTGCCAGTAGCAGTCGCGGAAGAAGATGAAGCCATAAACGCCAACCTCTTCATCACGCTGATTTGATAGAAAGATGAGCGAAAATATTTCGAGATCGCATAAATACTCACTGCAACACAGAATTTCTCGACGAGGCCTGGGACTGTCGACACAGCAGATAACGCTGCCAAAAACCAACAATCACCAAGATCACCTTGACGTACATCGCTGGCATTGGGGCCGTCGGGTCCAAAGAAAACTGGTTTATCGAAGATCTCGGTAACGCGTTTGACTGCAGCGTCGGGTTCATCTTCTTCGTTTCCAAATAAACCATATCGGCAGAGCCACTGGTCTTTTTCTAGGTCAAATTCAACATCTCTGCAGCGTCGTCAGATTTCGGCGCGCAAAGTTATAAAGAGATCAAATGGCACCGGAATTTCCTATTGGCAGCACGGCATTGCCTGGCGATACGCTCTACTTTCGCCTTGCATTCCGCGAGGGCTTCCTCCAACGCTCCTGTGACAAGGAGACCAGCTTGTTCCTTTGGCACTGGATCGAAGGATTCCTTGATCTCTTTCTCTCCGCGCCTCATTTTGCGGGGACCTGTAGCCGTGGTCGGCGTCTTCTGGTCAGAATCTTTGAACTTCATCTTGGAGAACGACGTGGCGATATCCTTGAGACCATCCAAGCCGACGTCCTTCAGATTCTGGAGCTTCTTGTTCTTGTTCTTTGGCATTTTGTGACTGGAATTGTTGGATGTAGATCGAGCACTTGTGTCGCGCTTTTATGTGCTATGAGGGGGTCAGTAAGCCGGGTACGCGAGTGGCACAACGCCCACAAGATAAGTGCCCACAACGCTAGAAACTACACTCCGGTGTGCGATAGAAGGTGGGTCGAAGGAAGGTGTGAAGACAGCCAGCGCTGAGCGCTGCTTCTGTGATTTAGTACTGATCGCGTTGAAATCGGAGGCTATGCAATAACAACCGAAAATGATTATCGCAGCTGCTTTGTGCAGCCCATGCATGATCTTGAGGTCACCATTGGAGGCATTAGACAATTGGATATGGAGAATATCACACCGAATTCGAAATGCCAACGGCCGCATCAAAATAGATCAAGATGATCACAATGAAAAACAATTGTGTCTGATTATCACTTAGTGGGCGTTAATCGTCTGATGTAAGGTAAGGCAGTACTCGCGGTGATAAATATAACTAACTGATCATCAATCTTCCCAGAGATGCCAAACGGATAACGTTCGTACAACATTTACGTTGTGTGAAGGAGCGACGGGGGGTGTATAGGCTGGACTTGTATTTACCAATCAAATTAGTCCTTAATCGTTCAATATCGTCAGCACTGCATGGACGATGGTGATTTCCCAAAGAAATGTGTGACCTGAAAAAATATGGACCTTCTCAGCTCGTTTCTGGCCTCCGTTTTCGTGACGCGAGTGTTCGGATCCATCTTTAAACTGTTCTTCCTCGTTTCGCGATTGAATGAAACTAGTGGGTTTGTATGTGAAACTTTCTTCGCCACAGGAGCAGGCCGTCTGTCCGAGCCTCGTCGTCGGATCGAATTATCTCTTTTAGGACGGGAACGAGTTGAGGACTGACGCGCGACGTCCACAGGTACATCTGGGAGCGGCCGCGCGCCGTAAATCAGAACATCAATGGCGTAGATGTAGTCATAATCTGCGCAGATATCGTCGTTGAATGGGGAATCGATTTTGCCCTCGTGCTCGTAGCGCCGGTAAGTGTTCTCATCGATAGGCGACGATGCATCATGATCAGGAGGCAAATCGTTCAGGCTGAGTATTCGGTGGGCGCTTGCGAGACTGGGGCAGGGTTGGAGGCTGAGTCTCGTGCTCTCGAGGTGTTTCTTCTCCTTTGGAGGCGTGCCAAGATCAACTAGCGTGTTCGAAGTCGAAAAGGTCTTGTGGCTGGCATGCGTCGACGTCGAGGCCGAGGTACTCAATCTGGGAGGATCCACACCGAAATAGATACCATGCGGAGATTCAGAATCATCCACAGTTAGGCCTTGAGAGGCGCGAAGTTGCACTGTTTCCGCAGAGCGGATTGAATACGTGTCGGAACGCTCTCGCTCTCCGTCCTTCTTGCCTTCGCTGATCGCCTTCAAATTGTGGGGGAAATCCTGGGATTCAGGAAGGACGCTGTACGCGGCGCTTGACTGGCTATAAACTGAGAGCGAGGTAGCAACAGAAATAGGCCGTGGAAGTAACGGATGGTGCTGCACATGCTTGAACTCCGACTCGATCGATGCGATGAGCGTCTCGAGGCCGGTCTGGATTGGAGGACTGAATGTATTCGTCGACGGCTCTACACAAGCACCTGGAGGTAGCCTTCTTGTAGGAGTTGAATGGGTTGATTTGTGTGCTCGCGGAGTTGGAGACCTGGGCGGAACATTCCCTCCAATAGGGAGCATAGGAGAGTTGGAAATGACATGCGGTCCGGACCTATGGCCTGTATGAGGCGTCGAGGGGGGTGGTGTCGGAGGAGACTGAGGGCTCTTTCTAATCCTCAGCGGCTGCGTAGGCCTGCCCAGCCAGAGCGAATCCGGACGCAAGTTGGGGAGCAAAAGGCTATGTTTCGACGCCGATGCGCTCTGCAAGAATGACGTCGATGTCGCCGGTTTCTGCATAGGATCAACGAAGCTCGAAGATATTCGACGTTGTTGCGCTGTGGGTGGCTTGACTAGAGGGCTATCCGCGAACCTGCGCCTCTTTTTGAGAACACCTGATGAGTAAAACATATGGACAATTTGAGCATCACATATGAAAGGAGAGAAATTAAACGCAGAATCACGTACATCGACTCCCATGCTTTGTTAATCCTTTTTTCTGCGAACACTGAGAGCTGGGTGTCGAACAATGGGAATAGGGTGGTTTCCTCTTCCTGAGCTTCCGATGACCATCGATGCTGCACGTCACATCATGGCGCAATACGAGACGATGCTCAAACAGCATGGCGTTGTGTTGGCAGGAAGACTCTGCTGGAAGAGTGCGCAGTTGGAACGCTTTCGACAAATTCCGCACTAAAAAGTGTGTCAAGTCCCGACTTGCCTCCTCATATGTTTATATGCGGTCCTCCTGCTGCTCATATCACCTATTCCGAATTTGACGCGTCTGTCACGTCAGTACACACGAATAGTAATCATACCTTCTGGACAAAATGGCGTACACAAGTCGACCGTGTCGTCATGGTCCGGGTTCCGGAAGAGGCCCCGCCTGCCAGTCGCGACCTTTCAACGTTCAACCACTGAATAGTGGTTTAATTTATCATGCATGAACGTTGCAGTGGCGCTGTCAGAGCGCAACGAGAGGCTTATAACCGCCCAAATGTCGTTTCCGAGTATCGCTGTGGGTATTGAATGGCCATATATGGTGAGATAAGATACAACCGCGGAAAAATACTTGCTTACATACCTTTCAACGCACGATTTGAAACCGCAGACTTTTCGGTCCCTGTACAGAGTTAGATAGCAGGCATAAATAGCAGGTGTCTTCTGTCGCAATCCTCGGTGTATCCAACCTTAAAAGAAGCACGGTCCCCAAAGCTGCATTTTCGCAAGTATTAAAATTAGTGCCGTTTTCCTCTACTCACAGGATACACGGAGGGAAATAATTCAAAAGATCATTATGCGTCCAATGTTGCCAGCAATCCCTTCCACACGAAGTCCCGCGCATTTCCGCCGGATTCAGTGTATTTTCCCATAAACGCTTCGTCGTAGAAGAAGTTGGCTGAAAAAAAATACCAACATGAGCAAAACGAGCTTTGACCGCCAGGGCAAAACGCAATATGAGCAACAACTTTGATGACGAACAACTTACATCTACCGAATACCCGCTGCCCTTTCCAGACCTCGAATACGCCAACGGCCTCCTCCAGTGTCAACTTCTCTGGAACCGGCATTGCTTTGAGACCGTCTGCATATTCAACAAGCGACTTGTTGCGTTTGTCGTACGGTGACGCAATGGGGTATTCCTCCGTGTGCAGATCCAGCGCGTCACGCAACTCCAAAGGAATAGGATGTGACGTACGGGATGCTGAAATTGCGCCCAAGACGGCGCCCTTGTGCTATATACATATACATTAGGAACTATCGAAGTTACGAGGAAAAGATAGAGACGCACGAAGGAACGCTTTCCAGAAGCATATTCTAGGAGCATCCTGGGTAATGAAAGATGGTAGGATTGTATAGGCAGGAATTGAGGGTCGCGATATGCGGTCTTGCCGTACAGTGTTTGCATATCATCGATGGCAAGGAGCACAGGATATCTAGACTGTATTTTAAAAGCGCATTCATTGTAATTGCGTCAATAAATACGCACTGATTCTGTCCCTCTAGCGTTTTCATCACGGCGTCAAGATACAAAGGAGCCTGCGCAACACTTCTCTGCTTTTCAGCCAGAGCGGTTTCGATGACGATGGTAAGAGGAGTTCCCTTCGGTAGTGTTGACTTCTCGAGGACCAAGTCCTCTCGCAGCAGGATGTTTTTCAGCAAGTCCTTGTTGACGGTTAGCATACGCAGTAGCGTTTGGTATGAATACCAAGGTTGGAGGTAGGTTTGCGTGCGGATATCGTAGGCGTAGCTCGTCGTCGAATTGACCAAGTCAACAGCTCGAGGGACGTAGACGACGATCCACTTTTGCTGGAGGCATTGTTCCACGGCTTGGAAGAGGAGGAAACTCTTTCCGCATCCCGGTCGGCCAGCTAACCACAACAATATTGAGCGGAGAACTGAATGTAAAATTATTATTACAACGCACTGAACACGACGCGGGTGTTGGAACTCGACTTTTCTTGTGCACTCTCTAACAACTTGGCTACGTCCTGCGTGATCTCCCTCACAACGGTGTATGGTTTTGACAACAGCCGGAACTAAGAACGTAGAACGTGGAGTTGAATGTCTTAATATCGAAGCAATGACTAGGTAACGCACCTCCAACCATAGATTTCTCGGCAGACCAAAAGCGCGGTTAGGGTCGTTTTCACGCGCGTGAATTATAAACGGCCGCCCAACTGCCGATTCGTCTAATATAGCTGTCTGTATGCCTGTTAGAAACACATCACGTCGTTGAAAGTGTTGAAATCGCCACGTACAGTCTTGAAAGCTGGTGCGTGCATTGGTGCCTTGTTAGCTGTCAAAAGCGGGTGTTTCTGGTCGGCATTTGTGGGCAGAGGGAGGGGTTTAAAAATCTGAAGCGAATGCAGTGAGCATTTCGAAAATATAGTTGCATGAGGGTGCATACAGGAAGTTTTTGTCGGCTCTTATTCTGCTTTTCGACTCCTTTCTTCATCAAGTATCCAGCCTCTGTATATTGTGTTCAGTCACATCCAAAAAGCTTTGGAGAAACGATTTACTTCCTACAGCGCCAGCGACGGAGCCTGACGATTTCGCCACGCTTTTATACCGCTTTGCCTCAATGGAGCCTGTTGGTGACAAAATTCGGGGTAGGGTTGCTGAAGGCCCCGGTCGGGCAACAGCGGCAAGTAAGGACATCTAGCCAAGAAGAATTAGCCTATACGTTCTCAAAAAGAAAGCTCGGCCCTTACCTTGAAAGAAAAATGCCTCGCCGGCCTTGTGAATGTCGGGAATAGACGCTGCTCGTCGCGGAGACAGCGACGAGCAAAAATATGTCACGTGCGGAAGCTGCTACGGCGAATTCCGACGACGCCAACCCTGTGCAACTCCTCCAGATTCCTCCACGAGTCCTTCGATACGAACTAGAAGTTTATCAGAGCCAAGTATTCTGTAAAACATTATATTGGTCGATTTTAGCGAATTATTTGCTCGAACGTTCGACTGATCTATTCATCCAGTTCACGGCGTATTCTCCAACAGTATTTCGAATCATGGCCTCCACTTCCAGTCTATCTCTCCTATCATCTGGATCGAATGCCCAAGGACAATTGGGAAATGGAACTCTAGACGACTCACACATGTTCCAAAAATGCTCTTTTCTTGATCATCCACCGCACACGTTGCCTTCTGGAACATCAAGTGTTGTTGATATCGCGGCAGGAGCTAATCACACGCTCGTTCTTCTCGAAATTAACGGCGGGACGAGGGAGCTTTGGGGCTGTGGAGATGGTCGAAAAGGACAGCTGGGGCAAGCGTGGCGGCAATCGTCTTTGTTTCGCAGAGTCAATCTAGGATTGAATGATGCGGATCTGGAAGGATATCGTATCAAGTTTATATCGGCGACATGGGAGACAAGCTACGTTGTACTATCCTGCGAAGGACATAGCGACATAGTGCTATCTATGGGCTCTGATGATTTTGGGGATTTGGGGATCGGTGGCTTGAACAAAAATCGAGCCGCCGAAGGAATCCATGTTGTCCGTTTTCACCACATACCCGAATTTTCAGAAGGACTCGATGTCCTTGGAATATACTCAGGACAACGGCACGTTATTCTCTGCCTCAACGCGACTCCTTCGCCGATCTTGGTGGGTTGGGGAACTTGCCGCCATGGCCAACTAGGAGATCTGGCCGTCAAACCATCCGCGTCCACACCCCAAATAATCTCTGTTCCTTCGTCCAATATTGCGTCGCCGTCTCTCGGTATCCACCATACGGTCTTATTGAACGATTCACGAGAGCTTATATGCCTGGGCTCCAACCGAAAAGGCCAACTGGAAGTCGCAAAGGCTCTGACCACGGACGAATACAAAATTCAAAGCATAGGGTGCACCTGGAATGGTACCTACGTCGTCGTTCAAGACAAAGCCCAGTGGACCGTCTTTTCTTCCGGAAGTAATTCACATCACCAACTTGGATGGAAAAGTAACGAAGGCGCCGTTGTGGGCCAAATCTATTTCACAGCAGCACTCGACCGCCGCGGTGTGCCTCCCAAGATTGTCTGCGGAAGCGAACATGTACTCATCCTCTCGACACCAAGCTCTGGAAAACGTGCAGAACTATGGGGGTGGGGGTGGAACGAGCATGGCAATCTAGGGCTGGGTCATACAGAAGATGTCCCTGTACCAATCGAACTGTGGACTGCACCAAAAACCGGTGATAAAATTCTTGACGTGTGGGCTGGAATGGGGACAAGTTGGATCTGTGTAGAAGAAACTTTTCAAGGAGATCTGGAAAAATAGAAGTGCAGGCAACGAAACCGGCATCTTCCATGCTTTGGGGCGATGAGCGCGCAATGAAATTCCTAGGGTCTATTGCTCACTTGAAAGGTACGAGCATGAATTGTTTACACCATTGACTCGCTCTCATCAATTCATGACATCGTAACAACGCAGGTCGCAATGATAACGACGCAGTCCTGACACCTGCTCACGAGCATTAGTGTTTCTTTCTGCGAAAAGGGATTGACATCTGACCCCAACCCTTCTCCTAACCGTCTTCATTTGCTCTCGTTCTGGTCTTTAAAGCGGGCATTTAACGGATTTTCTCCTCTTCCTCCGAGTCTTCCTCCTGCACATTTTTTCGTCGTAAGACTGCAATTTTTCTTTCCTTACAGAAGAATTTATTATGAAGTGGGAGCACCGGAACCAATTATTATGGACGTCATAAGTCGTACTTGGACTTACTTTTCATCCCTTTTAGACTACCAAGCCTCTTTGGAATTTGTCCTTAGCCTATTCTCAATCCGAAAACACCGAAGAAGTCAAGTTGCGGCCTTCCGAAAGTAAGTACTCTACGTTTTCTGCACATCCGTCTCCTTGACTGAATCAACTGAATAGATCTTTACAGTTAAACTCGATGTTCTTAATAGTGTATCTGTAATTTCTGTGAAGCTGTACGAGTTGGTGCCTGTTTTGTACCCTGTTTTCTTTTTTGCAGATACCTTTGTGCTCCAGATGATTCCAATGACGCCAAAAAGCCGTTCCAGCGACTGCGAAGGTGTACGATCGGGCCGGCCCCCACAACATGACTAGATCCGGAAAACATGACAATGCAAATTGAATGCAAATCCCTATTTGTCGTCCGCCACCTTTACCTCACACCGCTTCTTTCCTGCACAAAACGTACAATGCAGTACACGAGGAATCAATATCCAACGAACCTTTGGGGATGATGGGTGGAAATTAGTGGCATTTATTGACACGTTCGACCTTTCTCTTAGTTCTTGCTGAGGCCACATGAGCAATTCCGTTCGATGCTTGTCTGATGATGTCTCGGAGCAACGTGAATATCCCCAAGGCTTCGAGTCACTGGAATGCAACCAAACCCAGAACTTGTCATGATATTCGCACTTGCTTGGCGGTCAGCACCCCATTCCGAGGTCCGTTCGCCGGGGCATTCATAAGGTAGCCACTCTTCTACTTGTCTTCTACACCATACCCCCGTCTTCGAATTCATTATGTTGGATTTCCTATCTCTCCCTCCAGAGCTAATTGAGAAAATCACCAACGAGGTGCGTTTTGCTAGACGCTATCACTCTATTCCGGCTCGCTGATGACCTCATAGCTCGAAGGCATCCACAAAAAGACTCTGCGCCTCACATGCAAGCTGCTCAACGCCATCGTCGAGCACCAACTCTTCGCCAACATCGTCATCAAATACAGCAACTATCAGCCGGATCTGATATGCGAGCAGCTTGAAGCGCTTGCTATACGATCCACCACTGCTGGGCGTCACGCGCGGTCGCTCGAAATTAGGGGATTCAGCCCCGACTCGCATTTGGGCGCTAGGTCGCGTTCGCGTTCGGTCGAGCGCGCTAGAGGATCTAGGTCGCGTAGTAGGGGCCCGTTGGCGGAGACCCACCAGTCCAATAAGGGTATTCTTACCTACTTGGGCCAAGCAATTTCTTCGTTGAGTAAAGTCCAGGAAGTTTGGTGCGTTGACATACTTCAATTTCGCGTCTGTTATATCCTAAACATGAATCCAGGTGGCATATTGGAGTTAATGATCCACAATGGGCTCAAATTGTCGTTATGGATTCTCTTGTTTCCCTGCCTTTCCTCGAAGTTCTACGAATATCCCTCGGCGGAGCACCCGCGTCGTCCTTGAGATTGGAACAGCTCACGAACATGCGCAAGATCGCCATCGCTGGATATTGTGCCGACTACAGGCAGGACATCGTAGCAGGCCTCGGTACCCTCATCTTGAATTCCCCACAATTGACCTACCTCGACGTCGGGTTCAAAGGACGCGCGAACGGGAATGATCTTTCGACTCTACACGACCTCCTTTCCGATGTCCCTCCAGAATCACCACTCGCTCTCACGCATCTTGCACTCCAAAACTGGGGCGTCCGCCTCGACTCTGTCATTCTGCCCAACCTGCGCTCTTTGGAAACCCTCTACCTACACCACAACGTCGATACCCGCAGCAGCCCCCCGGTCGATCTAGACGAAGCGGCCATAGAAGAGCTCGTAGCACGCACAGCAGCATGCTGTTCATCCAACGACGAAATCTGGGATGCGCTGCGCGAAGAAGGTATCTGGCTCAAAGAGATCAGCACGGACGGCGTCACAGCCGCCTTCCTCGACTATCTCGCGTCGTATTCCGGTTTACAAAAGCTCAAGCTGAGCTCCGCGCCAGTGAACGACGGGCTCGCTTCTGACAAGCTCGCGATGCAGTTCTACGACGAGGTGCTGCCCCGCCACGCCGGGTCCATGGTCTCACTTGAGATCACCCCTGAATATGAGGGCAAATGGTGTTTTGGACGACATAATTGCGCGAGCTTGCTCCATTGCACTAATTTAGAAACGCTCAAGATCCATATCAACTCGGCCGAGATCAATCGCGCGAAGAAGCAGGATGTCGTCGTAAGTCTTTGTTCTCTGTATATCCCATACTCATACAATCACTCACCTCGGTTGGTTGTAGTGGACGCTCCTCGAAATCGCAGACGATCTGCCGCACCTCTCGCACCTCACCATCGCGTCCGCGGACTCTGAGAGCAATCGCGGCGGGCGTAGCGGGAACCCCTCGATAGGGCACATCTACCGCGTCAATAAGGAGATCACGGAGAGCGTCACCACGTTCGGTCCTCTGGACGCGTCTGCGATCTCGAAAGTCATCACCACCCCTGCGAGGGACTACGTCGCACGCTCAGATCAGAATGCGGGTGGGGGCCTGTGGTATCGCTCTTCGATGAGTGGGGGCAGTCATCTCGAGTTATGATTTATCTTTGGAAGGCGTTTGGTTTCTTGATTGGATTTAGATGGGAGCGGAGCATATGTGCAGAGATTGTTCAAAATTCTCTAACTATGGACATTATATTTGTTACAACGCGCGTGGTCGCGTAAATGGGATACTCGACTTGCGCGATATATTTGGCGAACTGCTATGTAGATCGCATCTCGGGTGAGGTGCCTATGAAGAGCTGGGTGGTCACCACGTTTGCAAACCAAGGTTGTTAGGATTTCATTTGGTCAAAATTGGCAACAAGGGCATGGCTCGATATTTCTCAACTTCAGTCATTTCATACAAAATGCCTACTAGGTACAACAGGTTGACTCAACGAAAAGGATAATTAACTGTCGGACCCTTCAAAATGCAAAATACCTTCGGCACCTGACAAGAAATCTTTGGAATATAAGAGCCAAAGACACCAATCTCTCATAAAACGCCGACCGCGCGGGTAAAGAAGGAAGTGGTTTATCGTAACCCGGCGCACATTCGACTGTTCCTGTTTGATGAGGTCGTTTTCGAGTCTGCGCTTCAACGCGGTTTGCCGAAACATAAGTTGGACTTTGGCTGAGTGCCACTGCGCTGCCAATGGGCAAGCCAACTGCGAATGGACGTCCGAGATCCAACTCGGGGATTTTGAGAGACGAGAGACTGTCCTGGATATTAATGCTGGCCCTGGCCTCTTTTTTGGTACGAATATCCTCTGCGACGGTCATATTCGTTTGGGTAACCGTAGCATCGGCCTTGGCTGGTCTCTGAAGAAGACGCCAAATGTTTCGCTCTTTGTGCAATGACTCTAGGCGTTAACGTTTTGTCCCGACTCCCTGTAGGAGAATATTTAGACACGAACCTTTGAAATTTGCTTCCTTTAAGATGACCAACTCCGAATCTGCTGCAGGTCCCGCAGCACTCCACTTCAAACCATCGCTGGCATCGACATAATAATGGCAGTCATCCACAGCGTCGTATTCTATAGTGACTACGCCTGAAAGGTCGGTATTGCTCTCTGATTCGGATTTCTGTTTTTCGGGCTTATAAGACGGACGAATTTTTTGAGGAGAATTAAATTAATTGACGTACTGTTTGAACGGCGAAAAGTCCCATCCTATTCAGTATTCCACTTCAACAAGGTCCCAGACGCTGTAATTTCAAGTTGGAACAAATGGTTGGTTGCTTACAGTGACACCTGAAGTCGGAGCAAGTCTTATAAGAATCGCCATCCCCGTCGATTTTTTTTGCTTCAGTTGCGGCTTTATCTCAACGATGAAAATTCTGCGCCTCATGGGTAGATACTAGACAGTGCCTTCACGACAACGAACAATCCGCTGGGTGTACAAGTAGGGTGAGGTAAAGCCGCCGTAGAGGTCCCATCGAATTCAAATAAAAATAAAAAATAAAACCCAGAAAATACTTTTCTTTGAGCTATCGCTATCTAATATAACAAAAAATTGACCGATTGTGTACAGTGCACTCGCGTTGTACACTGTATACAATTGATGTTCCCTCTAGCCGACTTGAACGACTGACCTCGTCATACACTGATTGTGTACTAGTGACGCGCTCTACCACTGAGCTAAGAGGGATATGTTTATTGTTTCCCTTATTTAGAATAGCACAGCAATCGACCTGCAGACACGCTTCCATCTCCGAGTCTCAGTTAACATACATCAACCATCCTTGCTCAATGCCAAACACATTGAAGAAACCACAAACCCATCGCTGGCACCAATATGACTCTACCGACGACCAAAGAAGATCTTACAGTTCGAGTTCAAGCTCAAGAACCATGGCGCTCGCCACCAGCGATTATCAAAGTCGCAGCGCAACAAGTTCAACGATAGTCTCTACGAACGAACCTCCCCAACCGCGGCCTATGACAGCGACTGAACAATACTGGGCTACACGGGCGCTTCGCGCGGAAGCCCTTCTCGAGGCTCAGCATGAGCATAAGAAGGAGGTGCAGACGATGGGAGAGGCTCATGATATAAAGCGGGAAGTTCGTACGTTTCTCTTGCTTTCCGTCAAATTTCAATTCAATTGACGGACCAGCTTTAGCGCGAGCTCGCTGCCCTAGCTAAGGAATACAAAGAAAAGCATGCGTATCTTGAAAAGCTACTAGTGAGTCCTATCTTCAGCGTCTCATTTCGCGAAGTTGATCTTGACCACAAGACGTAGATCTTCCTGCTCAGCCTTATCGCACTCCTGGTGCTGCTCGTCATCTATCTCGCGACGCACTACACGCGTCATTCTCTGTTAATGCAGTCTAAACTGCAGGTGCGGTGGTGGTCAGCAATTGGGGCATCGCATTTCACGATACCAATTCTTTCGCCCTTTACTTCGGTGGTACGCAAGTCATAGACGTTTTTCTGAACTTTCTGCGGTTCCTAAGCGCTGTTTGACCTTCAGATCGAGCAAGAAACCTCCGTAATCGGTACCAGACTGATAGCGACAGTATCCGCGATCCTCGCCTGCGTTTCCTACTTCGCATTCAGACACTGGCTCGTAAATCAAGCTCAAGTGCCAGCAACAAGTTCTGCAAATTCCAGCATAACAAACGCGACAATGACTACCATTTCACGCGCCATTTCATGACGAAAATCACTAACCTTCAATTCTATACCGTTGCTTTATTAGTGCCATTAGACTTTATACTAAGTCTTTCGGTCTCCAGTAATCAACGGACACGACCACGAGGATATTATCACTCCCGTGTATTTCCATTCATGCATAATATACAACCATTTACAAGCAGGCAAGCACCAGTACAGGATAATCTATTGCATCGATAACGTGGGCTGGGTATCGGATTCGAGAGTCCTTGCGACTTCACTTTAAACTAGAAGGCCGCTGTTTTGATCGTCGGGTTGAATATCGGTAGCGGATGGGCCTGCAAGAAATGAAGATTTGCTCAGTAATCTTACACGGGAATGCCACGCATGCATACCTCGGTGTTAAAAACATATTCTGCACGAAGATGTGAATCAGGATTTTTTGCAGAAGGAAAAGAAAAAAAATGATCGAAAGACTCACCATTCAGAGGAATCTCCCTCGAGTCCGAGAACAGCAGATACAGATACTTCAACGTCTCGCTCTGCAAATGCACGATGACATTAAAAAACATGATCAGCAACTGCCGAAAAAAAATACACGCACCAAAAAGAACGTCTCCATCTTGTCAATCATCTCTGTATTCTTATTATCCACATCCAACACACTCGCATACCCTCCTGTCGCGATGCGACAGTGCTTCTGGATTGCCTGGAATATCTTCCAACCGTATTCGCGGTATTTGACATCCCCTGTGAGACGGAAGGCGATGAAGAGCGATTCTACAGTTTCTGGCCTACGTTGCGCGTGTGAGAGGGTAATAGAATTGATTTTTGGGCGACCAATTTACCTGAGGATGTAGCGTGCGTCGTATGAAGGCCTGCCGTAGCTGGATGAAGGTATAAGGAAGGAAGGAAAAAGAGAAAGATGTTATGACGCACGAGTTGCCTTTAATGTACCAATCCCGCTCCTTGCCCTCCGCTTCTTTTTCCTCATCCCAGAAATACACGATCTCAGGCGAGAGCCCTCTATATCATACAGAAAAGAGAAAAAATATCAGCATCTCATCTATGACTACAACTTCCTCTGAACGTATATAAGAAAACCACTCACGTCTCAGTCGACATATACGTATCCACGCACGTCTCGATTAAGTCAAGGCCAAGCTTCCAATCGGCTTTCCCGACAGCGGTGAGCTCCTCTCTTTTCGGTGGGATGGAGACAGTGCCTTTGACGGTTCCGGTCGTCGCTGCGCCTAACATTAAGGACCCGCCGAGGAAGCAGACGAGGTGGTCTTGTTTGTGAGATTCCTTCCACATTCTGTATAGGATTTTAGGCGTTAGTCGTTACGAGGTGTATAGATTTGGTAAGAGAGAAGAGGAGAGTGCGCACATTCTCTGCTGCGGTCTGTGTTCTGGGAGAAGCTCGATGGTGTATGTTAGGCCGTTGACTAGGCCTTTGCGGATAAGGGTCGTGTGGATGGCGTTCATGGTTTCCTCGTACATCTTCCAAAATCGTTGAGAGCCAAAATTACTGAAACAATGACTTCGAACGTACTTCGAGATAAACTTGTTCCGTCTTGTTCTGTGAGAATTGGAATAAGAATGACAGGAAGAGGAAGATAAAGTTTTTTAAATGCTCGTACCGTCTGCAGGTATTGTTTCAATAAATACTCATAATAAGAATCTCCTCGCGAGCCCATTCGTATCTCGGATATTTGGAACTGCCCCGTATCGGCACTGTAAAACCACGATCAATCCTCTACACCATATGCATTCGCATCTTTCTAAACTCACTTCATGAATATAGGCACGACAACCTCTGGCATTTTCGCATCTCGTATGACCTTCATCGCCTAAACCACGATCACACATCATAAATCCCCTCTTCAACCGTCATAAGACTTCATAAAAAGCAACTCACATGCTCAGCCTTTCTCCAATACGTCTCATTCTTCGTCACAACACTCAGATAGCGCAACTCGAGCTGCAGCGTCGAAGCTTCTGCCGTACTCGTCGGCGCAACACCTTTGACGCCTCTGCGGAGCTTGAGATTGACATCGGAGAGGGGAAGCCCAGAGGGTGTATCAAAGGCTGTTGTGATGCGATCTC
Source organism: Pholiota conissans (assembly GCA_015484465.1). Classification (NCBI taxonomy): domain Eukaryota; kingdom Fungi; phylum Basidiomycota; class Agaricomycetes; order Agaricales; family Strophariaceae; genus Pholiota; species Pholiota conissans. The sequence goes on from MU155196.1 coordinate 106,131, forward strand.
CTAGGTCGATAGCTTTCTCCAGAAAGAGCGGGTCTTGGTCAGAGAAATGGTATGCTGATAATAATCCACCAAGGACGCGAATAGTTGTCTGATATTCGTGAGTGTCATGCAAAGAGAGCGAGGGAAGACGTTAGATGCGCACCTCGAATGTATTGAAATTTCCGTCCCTCTCAAACGTTAAATTATGAGCGATCCATTCTCTAGCTCTTTTATACTCCTCCATAAGACCCATGATCTGCATAGTGTCAATCGCGTCGACGACCGTAAAGCCCACCCCTCCTTGGTAGTTCAGATTGGAGCCTCTCCTTGATATGGGATGATATTCATCGTCGCCCATCGCATCCCGCTCTACAATGGACTCAAAAATTCAGTCTATCAGACTGAATAAGTCAACGAATTGCTGACCGTATGCTGACCATGCATGCTTGGACATGAGTTAGCTCAACCGCCAGATGAAATGAGAAAATTAACACACCTTGAAAGCTTCCACAATCGCATCTCGTTTCACGGCATCCTCTGCAAGATTTGGAACCACTGGCGTCTCAGGCGCTTCGGATTCTGTCTCTATATGCGTTGTCGCAGGTGGCTTCCGAGTCGTTTCTGGAATTGATGTAGTAGTAGTATCGTCAGTCCAATCCGAGTTGTCTGCCTCGCTCCATTCCTCCGAAAGATCATCTTTGCGATATTGAATGTCCAAAAGCCCAATCTATAGACAGCACGAATGAGAAATCATTGAATCTTGAACATTTAAAACCGTCAAGGTACGGACCCAGTGAATGTAGGCCAGTAAGATGATCCCCGCCAAGGTCAGGGCCAAGAGTCTCGCTGGTATGCATGTCCCATAAGCAAAGCATGACATCAGTCCCTCGAGGCGGGCAGAGGTCTCCGTGAAGTGGACTTACACTTTGAGAACCTCAACATTGACTCTGGGAGCCAGTAGAGCGAGCGGGCAGTGGTCGCTCGATGAGCAGATGGGTGTTGGGTGTCACTGGGTGCTGAGCGGTGTGCTGAGAGCCATGATCGTGATGCCAATAATAGGCCAAGATATTACTGGCCACGTCAGAGGGTCAGCGCTTCAGCGCTTCAGCATCGAGACGTCGAAACTGTAGCTGAATGTGTTCGACCTCCAATGAGCGTAGAGAATATTTCGGATGCAAAGATAAACGAGATATATACACATGAATCGTACAAATACAATTGCATCTATTGACAGGCGTATGAATGGGCGAATAGAGTAGCAAATATAAAACCGACTATGGCACGGACAGCAAAAAAGCGCAAAGAATTAAACCCAACCTGGTATATAGTCAAATATTCGATATTGCAGTAGAAATCGACAGGATAGAGAGGAAATGCGATTGGAGGAGGACGAAAACACCGGGGGATTAGCTGGTCATGATGCGGTATAACAGTCCGCGGTGCAAAGATAAGAGGAGTTGGGTTGAGAACAGACAAGGGAAGATACACCAGTGGAGGCGTATTGAGAGCTGCCATTAGCTTTTTTTCGCCATCTCTTTTCGAGCATCGCTCGACCACATGAAGAAATCGCACTTATACTGTGGATCAACATGCTCTCTGAGACGCTCAGCGCGTCCTTTGTCATACCCCGGCCCAACAGGCCTGATTGAATAATACTCAGTGCTTCCGAAGGAGAAAGCAAAACGAGATGAAACGTAACTTACCTCGAACACGTAAAGAACTTCTTCCCTTTATTCGGACCAGGTTTATTGACAGTAAACTCCTTCGCTGGCTCCTGGTGGACAGTACACAGGGGCGCCTGAGTCGGCGCGAGGAGAGTAGACCACTGCTGCTTTTTTTGTTCGTCATTTTTTGGCGCAGAACCCTGCGAGCTGGACAAAGAAAGTATATTGTCTTGTGACTGGGACAGCTTTAGAGCAAGCTGGAAATCGGCGTCCTCGTCTACGTCTGTGAGCTCTTCGCGGGGTATCGGAGAGCTTGATCGACAAGCTTCTTTGGCTTTACCTTTTGCGTTCGATTTAGAGGACGTCGACGACAGTTTACCGGAGCCAGAGGCTTTAGGCTTAGCAAAGAACCCGGCGAGTGTAGACTGTCCTGATTTTTTGTCCGTATCTTTGGGCTTCGTAGTTTCTTTGTTGGTCTGGGATAATTTTGGTTTTTTGGGCGGCGGTATATTATTATCCGGGACAATTTTGCGTTTAGGGATGGGACGTGAGGTCCTAGCAGGGTCAGGTTGCGACGGCTGAGACGATAAATCTGCAGTATCAGCAAGGCTCTCGCTAGATGATGGAGCGGTAAGATCAGTGGCGGCGGGCGTAGCAAGCGGCTCAGGTGATATCAAAGTCGGCGTTTGTGAAGGAGAGGCGCTAGAATTATCGGATATCGCATCGCCGGATTTCTTCCCAAAAAATGTGGACAGCAGCTTTTGCTTGTGCTCGCTCCAGAACTTCGCTGCCAGCCGAGGAGGTTCTGCGGGACCAGCAGGTGTTGGCCTCGCTCCAAGAACGTCAGATAGCTTAGTTGTTGACCCATCGGAGTTGGTGATTTCGTCGTAAAGGTCAACATAGACAGGGCAATGGTCACTGCCGTTCAGGTTAGGCTGAATATCCGCAGCTTTGATCCAGGGTACCAATCCTGGTGTGATGAGTATGAAATCGATTCGCGTTCCATAGTTTGTGGCCCTTGCAGAAATCTTGGTGTTCCAGCCTGAGACAGAAAGCAAAAATTAACGTTAACAAGTCTTATCAGCTAGAAAAAAACGACTTACATGTGTACATCCCCTTCCGATCGGGCCAAAACTTCCTCACAATATCGACCATACTTCCACCACTGCCGTCATCTCGAATCAACCAGTCCCTCAGCCACCGCCGATACTCTTTGCTCCAAAACCCTTCCTCGCCTTCGAGACCTTCAGCCCACCCACGTTCGACAATGATTCTGCCCTCACAATGATCTTCGACAGAAGGGGATGCATTAAGGTCGCCCACCACCATAACTTCTCTACCCTCTTCGATCAACGTCCTGACACGCACTGAAAGCATTCTGTGATAGTCCATCTTGAATTTATCGCGCTCCTCCGTCCCTGTGCCGTCATTGGGGCAATACACGCTTATTAACACGAATAATCCCAGGTCAACGACCACAGCGCGTCCCTCGCTGTCCAAGTCCTTGTAGTCGACATCGTCATCTCCAGAGCACTCTGCTGGGTAGGAACTAGGTCGTGAAATGCGCTCCTCGTCGCTGAATGGCGGGCGTGGCTGAACGAGACCCGACAAGCCCTCCTCTGCCTTCAACGGAACGACAGCACTTCGGCGCGTGTAAACAGCAATCCCAGAGTATCCTGATTTCTTAGTTGGAAATGAAAAGAATGAGTCGAAGGACGAAGGCAACGCGACTTGTTTCGGCAATATTTGTCTGGAGGATTTCATTTCTAGTGGCAATATTAGCTTGGTATTAGCGTTCAAATATCGCGTGTAGGAAATTAACGAACCTTGGAAACACACGATATCAGCCTCTAAATGGTTAAGGATATCATCGAATGTTTTAAGCGTGTTCCATCTATGGGATTTGAACAAGCCGTGTCGTGGGGGTGCGAGAAAATAGACACGTACGGATGGTATTGCGGAAGGGTACGAACACCATTCTGGGTTATTTCGTCATAAGAAATGCTGCCTAAAACAAGTAAAGCACTTACTATGTTCCAAGTGAGCACTCGCATCGTATGCTACAGTCCTGGAGTCCAGTGATGACTGAAAACGTCAACCAAACGTCAACGCCAGCCGAACTAAAACTTTGAACTCTCGGGTCGATTTAGCTCGAGTTTCAAGGTTATTCTCGATTGAATTCCTTTGAGACAGATTAGAGAGGAAATTGTCGCATTCATATGTGCTGATGATTCGGCCTTTCCAGATCACGAAGTCAAGCGCTCATGAGAGTATTTAGAAAGGTGGCATCAGCGGTGGCAGTAGGTAAATTAAAGAGTAACCCAAACTTAGGGTCAAACGAAATTCTTTCTCCCGTCCATCATCATTCAAATGGGTCGCCTACGCCGTTCGAGAGCCCATCATGCCCGCAGAGACGTGCACAGAGCCTCGAGGACAAGAGTACGTCACCATGAACCTTGAAACATCGGATATCTGACAAATTTTTACGATAGGTCATGACTAGACACCTGGATCAGATCCAAGATATTGACCTTGACCCAACGGTTAGAGTGCTCCGAGTCTTTCAGAGGCGATATATGAACTCATAGAACATATCAGAACCGTGCAGCACTGGAAGCTCAACCCATCAACTATGAACTACCCGGTCTAGGGCAGCATTACTGCGTCGAATGTGCAAAGTGAGTCCAAAATCAATTTCTTCATCTGGAACGTTACTCATCCAACCTTATTTCGAAAAATAGATATTACGAAACCGATTCAGCTCTCCAATCACACTGGAAAAGCAAAGTCCATAAACGGCGGCTCAAGGAGCTGCGCGTGCCCGCATATACTATCGAGGAATCTGAGCGTGCAGCTGGGCTAGGGAGAGAAAATAGACGGCCGATAGCATCGACAAGTGCATCTGTGGCGCCCATGGACATGGTGGTTGAACCTCTCGTTGTATGATTTGGACGATATCTGTATGCAAAAGCCCCTTCTTCTATTCGGGCATACTCACGACTCAATAGATCATGACCTTCTGTATTTGACTCTGCAATCACACAGACCCCTTGCGTGAGCGGATTTCAAAATACCGGCACACCACCGCTGAATCACGGCGCAAGACTCTCCCCGATGTGTTTCCGTGAACATTCCACTGCCTCTATCGCTGTGCAGCTCCATCTGCCGTTAAGCCACCACCGCTCCTCTCATATCCCAATGGTTTTTCCAGAACAACTTCTTGATCACCGCTTTCCCCTCAAGTCCGCCGCTGGTAAATCATAAGAGCTGTGCTCATACAATATCGAGATGTTCATTGATGTCCTTGAATGACGCCATGCGCGGACAGCGTGAATAGTAAAGGTGACGGAGAGGTGGCCTGCTTGTACTGGCTAGCATCATTAACGAGAGAGGAGGGTCAAAGATACAGGTAAACGGCGCATCATACACAATGGATCGGCAGGGGACAGGGGACAGACCGTGAAACCTCCGCAAGAGGTTCGTGGGACGGCTCGCGACTTTTTTTTTCTATAAACGAAAGTCCGCACATGGAATATAACAGTCCTTTTTTGATGAAACAGTTTTATCTCCCGCGAAATTTTCCCTGCTCGCTCTTCTTTGATTGCAAAACCACCTGCCTGCTGTCGCCTCGCTGCTCTTGGGCGCCCAAAATCCCCCCAACCCAGACCGTCCCAGGAGTACTCAATTAACCTCAACAGCCGCTGTCAACACGTCCAACGCCGCAAGCTGACCCCAGGATGTAAATTTGGACGGCTGTGGTCCCGCCCAACCGGCGGAGTAGAACGACCCGTTCGCAGCCAACTCGAGGAGTGCATTGTACTGAATGGAAGGAAAGGAAAAACACGGTCATCATAACTTGTCTCAAGTAATGACGAAACCACACACCTGGACATTTATGTAACCCCGGAGGAGCGTGCGCAGTTGAGCGTTGTGTGGGGTCCTCCGGAATGCCTCGCGGAGGCCACGAATATACACCGCTAACAAAGCAAGCCGACATGCGCATATAATCAGTCTCGTGCCAAGAAATCTACCCGAGAAAAGCAGGTTGTAGACGCACCTTTAAACCCAATGCCATCGTTATTCTGACTGTTATCAGATCCTTCCGTGACAATACCGTTGCTGCCTTGCCATGCCGTATTTTCGACAGCCGAAGCAATGACAGAGAGCATCCTACCGTTGTCGTTCAAAAAAAGACGAAAAATCAAACCCATGACCCTACGATTTGAAACGAAAGTCTGGAATTGGGCACGTACAGATTATTCCATTGATTATCTGCCGTGATATTTGCCAGGACCGAGAGCCCTTCGATAAATTTACCGCTATTATAGGTAAATATCCATGTAGAAGGTGACCGACTGCAATCCGCAGCGCTGACCGTGTCCAACACGATGCTATTGGTATTGAGGTTATGCGCCTTGATCCAGTTGGCGCTTTGGACGGCGGCATCGGTGTATTTGGGGTCTTTCGTCTGTTCCGCGAGATATGCTGACAATCTTCGACAAAGGTATGTTTCAATTATTCGAGACTTCCATGAAGAAAACATTAACCAACGTCATGAAGAGGCTGCAGCAGAGATACCGTTCCGATGTGAGCAACTCGGGCGCATTTGGAGAAACAAAGAACACCACAGCACATACCCTGTAGTGATCGAGTTCACGGATGTATCCTCGCTTGTCGGACGCTGATAATATTTCAGCAAACCTTGGAGATCTGCGAGTCATTAAACAGTCCTAACGTACCCAGAATACTCCGCCTGCCATAGTGACTTAACCAGGTGGCAAACATGAGATGAATCTCTACCAAATTCAATAGCTCGAAAACTCACCTCCGTCGCATGTTGCTTCGATCGGGAAACTCTTCAAAGGATGCGATCCAGACTGAGCTTCGGCCTGCGTAATCTGGCTATTCAAACGTTCACAGTTCAAAAAAGACAAAGTTGTTACGCGAGAGTGGTGGCGGAGACTGACAATCGGGAAACAGAGGTCCACGTCGCAATAGCGTTGCTCAGTAGCTGAGTGCTGTTGTACGCCTTGCTCCCATACATGGCTGCTGTTGCCCACCATCTGCGGAGAACAACGTCAGTCTTTGAGCTTCTTCAACCCCGAAATTCACATACAGCGCATCGTCATTGAACTAGAAACAGTTCCAAAAGTGCGTAGAAATTAGAAACATCCCTCACGCAAACAATGAAAGGGACATTACCCTATAATAAGTAGGTACAGATCAAAATAAGCTCGAGGTGTCCGGGTAAAATCAACAACAACGCACCCAAACTGGTCATAATTCGAAAAAAGCCCAAAAACAAGATCCAGATTGTTCACCACGGCGGCCTTATTCGCCTGCGTCGACGTAAGCTCGTCTTGAATTGCCATCACAGACCATACGTTCCCAGCTTGCCAGTACCCGATATCTAAGTTTAGACAGACGAAGTCATCAATGTATCTGCCGTCGAAACCATCGAGGAGGTCGCAAACTCACTTGCAAACTGTCCATTACTCGCATCGAGCTGCTGCATCATCAAATTAATCGCATCCTGTGATATCGCGATGCGCTGAGCGAGAGATCTTGAAGTAGATGGCTCCTGAAAACGAGCAGAACATGACACCTCGGACAAAGATCTGCCACTAACGAAAAGGTTCGAGACGTACCCTCCAGTTGGGATTTACGCTGAGGTTTTGTCCCACAGAAGGTCCGCAGAGGGCTAATCCGAGAGCGCAGAGTAACAGAAACTGCATCCTGAGCTGTTTTTCGAGGGAAAAAAAAGGGATCAGGCCCAATAGGATCATGGTTTCAGACCCTATTTATGAATACCAGTCGTAGGAAGAATACAGCAGACGACTGATGGTCAAATGACCGTACGGTGGAAACCACTGATATTCCCTGAATAGAGAGTATCCAAGTACATCGCCTTAATCGCTCTTTGAAACAGACGATCCCAGTGATTCCTGAATACTGTGCATACGCTTAGTGCCAGCAGATGCAGGTTGAAATCTCAGAGCATTCCAGAAAACTGGGCTATGGTCCCAACGACTCCAAGCGAACAATGCGCCCTACATCAACATTCATGACTCAACAAAGATGATATGTATAACACATGAATAAAGGTTCTTTTTCACAAGAAATAGAAGAGGAAGCACCTTCGCCGTGTTCAGATGATCTAGGGGTGTGGATACCTAGCGCAGCATGAAACACGAAATAGAGGAGTTCTATCTGCTGTTACCTATATGGCATCGAGAGCATTAGACGGGGTAGGCATGGATCCATATGACTGATTGCAATGGAAGAGATCATGGAGGTAGCTGGATGAAATCGACAGCGCTAAAAATATATCACCCCCGCCATGATCCGGACGGCGTCTCTTCAGACCCTGCAGCGTGCAAGCCTCGAGGACGCTCCCCCAGCGACGCCGACAACAGCCACCTGTCAAAATTTAATCTCCCTCGAAGATTTCCATTTTGTCGACACGTTTCTGCGCATCAGAAAAGTGGGTGGGCCCGTAGGCACCTAAAAACATATACATTAACAAGAAGCGTGTTCGACACAGCCTCGGCAATATAATACGGGTAACAGGTAATGCACTAAAAGAATCACGATAGAAAAAAGTATAGGAAGAAGAAAAGTCGAAGAAAATAGAAAGTAGAAAGTTTTAGGAGAGGAGAAAAAAGGCGGACTGTTTGGAAGTGTGGCATATAGGACATATCATATACGAGGGGCGGAAAGTAGGGGAAGAAGGGTAAAAAAAGGTAATAAAGAGGAATTGTAAAAAAAAGAGACGATAGGAGTCGGGCACAGCAAGAGTCGAGAGATACGATCACGAAAACACAACATAGAGGGGCAAGTATACCAATAGGGAGAAAATAGGAAGTGGTAGGAGATCAAGCAAGGGGGCTAATAAGCTATTAGTCTTGAGCATAGGGCCCCCTGCCAGTAGGCGACTATATGTGAATAAGGGGAGATGTTACAACGGGATAATAAAGCGGGTAGAAAAGAAAAATACTAGAGGGCGGCCAGAGTGAATAAAAAGAAAATAGATATTCCGTAATGGAATCGTCCTTTTGCGAAACGATCCCTCCGCCCGGACATATATGCAACAAGTGTAAGAAGAGGAAACAGGGAAGAGGATGGAGAGGTGGTGGTGGTGGTAAGGAGGAAAGGAGGAGTTAGGGGCCTAGGAAACATGACGGAACGAGGAATGGTACACAATAAAAACATCCATAAAACCAGGAATATTAATCGACACAGGACTGGGCGCGGGTGTGGGAGGGTGGGCGGTCGGAAGGTACATGCACAGGCGAGGCCGGTCGGTCGACGGGGGTGGGAGATGGTGGGTCGGAAATAGCACTGGACACAAAGATTGAAATACGATATAGTAGGTTATTCCAAGAATAAAATGGCTAAGATGGACCAAAGGCAATTAATATGAGCAACACGGTAAACCACAGAAGGCAGAAAAGGCGAAAATGTTGAAGGGTGAAGGTCGGCGGATAAAAGGCAAAAGGGAAGTGTCCTAGGGCGAAAGAATCATGACCGGAAGGGATGAGGCAAAAGGAATCTAGTGAGGAAGACAATTTCAGTCGCGAGAGGCGGACGAAGCCTCGACAATAGGCCACACAGGAGTCCTCTCAGCGGCCGCACCACTGCGATTCAGAGGAATCGCCTGCACCGCAGTCGGCCCTGCGGCCACCACAGGGGCGGGTGCAGCTGGAATCTGAGGCGACTGGTGCGCCGAGCCCACCTGCTGGTGACCCTGCTGAGGCGACCCCTGCTGCTGCTGCTGGAGCGGCGGCGACGACGCACTCTGCTGCGCCGCCAACCCCCGCATCTCGTCCAGCGTCCGCTTCATGCCCGCCATAAGACGATCCGTGCGCTCCATCATCTCCTCCCACTTCCTCTTCTGCTCGCCGAGCTCAAAGTAATGCCGCTCGAGGTCCATGTACGACGGAATGCCCAGGCCGCCTAGCGCCACGCCCGCCGCGACCATCAAGCTCGACATCTCCGACGGCGGCGAGCCGCCCGCGTAGTACTGGCTGCCCTGCGGCACGCCAGGCATCGCATAGCCCGCGCCGGGGCCCGATCCGGCAGGTCCTAAAGGCGAGTGAGTCCGGCTCGGTGCATTCGATCCAGAACGGATATAACTAGAAGGCGCACTGGTACTGCCCAAGAACGCAGCATTGTTCAGCCCCGCAAGCGGGGGCAGCTCAAAGCTGTTGTGCGGAGGGATACCGCTAGGGAACGTGCCCGGAGGCAGCCCGCGGTAGTCCTGGTTCCGCGACGGGGCGCGGTGGGGCGACGCGGATCGCCCGCTGTCGGCCCACCCATTCGCAACAGCCCTACGCTTGCGCGCATGGTTGCCTCCCGCCGGGGCACTCGCACTCTCTTCTTCGTCAGCATCCAGCTCGTCATCCTTGTCCGCCCCGCGCGCGCGCTTGCTGGTGCGACGCGTGCGTTTCTTGTCTGGTTCGCCATCGCTTTCGTCGCCATTCTCGGGGCCGCCCGGAGAGACGCCGCCGGCGCGACCAACCGCGACGAGAGCTTCAGCAGCAGCTTGGTCAGACATGCGGCCAGAGATATTGCCTCCACCCACACCTGGTGCGGCAGGAACGCGCTTCCGACGCTTGATCACTGTCTTTTTCATCGAGTTCGGTCTGTGGGTACCGTGAAGCTTGAAGTAGAGACCTAAAGAGGCGAAGGAAAAGCGATTGTGAGTGACGATTCCAGCCAAAAAAACGGGGGGCAAGCAAGCACGACAAGAAGAGAAACGATCCATCAAAAAAACAAATGATAAGAGTGGTCCGAAACTCGGGATTAAGCGCCTCCATCGGCGGTTCTAACCGTACAACCCCAAATCATCGAGTGTGAGGTGGATAACACACAGAACGGAGGAGCCATGAATGGGATGCTCGACCCACCCCCGTGGGATACGATATGGAGGCGAAGTATGTCAATCAGACCTCAGATGCCATATCTGATAAGATGTGGGAACCATGAGAGTCCCCACTCCATGATACTCCGCTCCGTCAGAGTCACAACAACGCGGGTACCCCGACCCCCTTGGCCTATACAGCGCCTGGAAGGCAACAGACGTGCCAAAAAAGATAAAACATCGTAAAATAAATGAAAATAAAAGGAGAGAAAGAAGAAAAAAGGAAACCGCAGAAGTGGAGATAAAAATGTTCCAGCTACGATCCGTTGCTTGTCGGATAAGAACATGCCGCATGATTATGAAGAAGGATGAATAAGATATCTTCACTTTAGTGGAAGAAATTTCTGCAGCAACCACCACGAGGTGGACCCGATCTCGGGGTGTCATCCATAAAAGTATCAAATGACGCCCAATACGGACGTTTGACGAGTGACCAAGCAGAAGAACGAAGGCACACAGAAAAAAGAAAAGAAAGCGAAGGAATCGAAGAGAAAGCGTGCACAAGAATAAAAAAAGACTCAAAGCCAAGAAAAAGGGACGTACCACACGCATTGCAAATATTATTCCCCACATCGTCTCTCCTCCACAGAGGTGTCGTACTCGTCCCACAATTCGCGCAGCTCAGTGCGCCGACCGCTGGACGCGGTTTCCGGTTCTGCGCCACCGTAGCGCCTACGCTCGCATCGCTATCCACAGCGGCAGGTGATGCGGCAGCGTCCATCTTCGGCGACGACATTAAACCACCCTCTTTCCCACTTTCCACACCCTCCATAGGCGCGCCAGCCGCGGCCGCATCGGCCGCAGCGACGCCTGCAGCAACGGCAGCATTCGCCTGAGCAGCTGCCTGCTCCAACTCCATCCGCGCGGACAGAGCAAGGACGTTGTTGTATGTCGGGCATCCCGAGCACGCAGAGGTGCCTCCCGTACCGTCGCATCGGCCGTCTCCCGGACATGTCCCACCAGTACTGGTCGTATGAGGGACCTTCGCGGGTGTAGCTTTCGGCATGCTTGGTGATGACGTAGTTTTGCCGTTGGTAGTGGTTGTCGGTGCAACAGGGGTGGATGATGTCAATGAACTAGGAGCGAATGGTGAAGGCCCGACGGTGTTGATAGGGTTCGAGGGGGCGGGTGCGGTGGGTGCAGGGGTGGTGTTGTTGTTCGACGGTGATGATGTGCGGCCAAGCGACGATGGGCGAGGCATGTGTCGGGATTTTTGATAAAGGCCTGGGGAAGAACAGTCAAGTGAGTAGTCTGGTCTAGTCTATGAAGGGTGTCACAATGAAACGTAACAACGAAAGGGACTGAAAATATGGGAAACAACACCCTGTGAAGGGCTGGGTTTAACTGATGTATATGATGAAAGAAGGATGCTGGCGTGCTCGGAATGGCCTCGACGTAAGTCACTCTGATGTCGTATGTTGATCTTGATAGCGGGCACAGGAGCAACCCTTTCATGGGATGGAAGTACCAGAAGCACAGCCGACAATGTGAAGAGGTTTGAAAAGCGATAACAGCGTGGCAGGTATCCAATCCCATCTCGTCGCAAGCCCTGAGATGTGGCTAGAGATAAAACAAAAAAAAAGTGTGTCGGGTTTCGGAAAAGAGGTCGAAAGCCAACTCGGACGCGGAGATTGTAGCAATCCCAACTCTCCCCAGGATAGCACGAACACACGTGTATGGCTCATGCACTAATGATCATCCCAGAGCAATGCCAATTGGCTTCGGCATATCCGACGCAGTGTGGGTTTCAACGAGCGTGGACAGGGCGTGTAGTACAAGTGCAAACACGGCAAATACGCCCCCTTCAGCCCCCCAGACACGCGTCTGCCCGAAATTTCTTGAATCGCGATCCCGAAAACACGCCGCCAAATCGCGATAGCCATTTATAACGAACCCTACACAGAGGATCCCAATTCCAACGCGCAGAGAGAAAGCGTATTTCCTAGCGCGCCTGTGAGACACGTGGCCATGTATCCCAGATTTCGTATGTGGTACGGGCGCCAAAAAGAAGAGAATCAGAAGAGATAACAGAATAGACGCTCACCGCAGGCATTGCAGACGGTATTGCCGTCTGGATCGCGCCTCCATAGCGGGCTCTCGGTGACACCGCAGTTCACGCATGGGGGGCGGGTCGGTTGGAGGCCGTTGGAGGCAAAGTTAAAGTCTTCTTGACCATCTAGGATGCAAATCAGGGTCAGCGAGTGACACGGCGAGGACGAGCAAGACATACTGGGTCGCGTGTCGTTGTTTGGATTTTGGTTGTGCTCTGACGTAGCATTCGGTGAGAACTGCTGCATCCTCGGCATGGTCGACATGGGCATGCTCATGATTGGCGATTCGAGAACGACGGGGGACATTGCCTCTGATCAGGACAAATTTTATCTGAGAGATGCGACGCCAGGGAAACAGGACCGCAGGGACGGGTGATGGGTCGCAGAATAGGCTACGGGGCTGCCACGACAGCGGTGAGCGGGAGCGGACGACGTGGCGGAGGGCACTCACGGTGACGAAAGGGGGGAGCTCGACGCGGACGACGATGAGCTCGGCGGGGGGGATGGGAGGAGGAGGTGGCGGAGATGCTTGTGCGAAACCAAGATGGCCAGCGGATGTGAAGGGAGGAAGAGACAGGGAAAGATAAAGTAAGATAACCCCGCCAGCCAATCAGCGCCCCCTTGTTTGTCTAAGATAACTCTTCTCTTTTCGAGCCCCGCTCGCACGGAATCCCGGATCATCCCACGCGCAACCCTGGGGTTCCACAATCTAATCCACCGACGCAGGGTCGCGAATCAGTGCCTCTGCTAAATTTTTCCCGTTCCCGCGTCCACAAAAGCCCGCCCCCATTTCCCCTTATCGCGCTCGCGCACCCAACACGCACGCACCTGTGCCGCCCTCATTTTCCGCGCTCAGCGTTCTCTTCGCCTCTCAAGCTCAACGCCGCCAGTAGCGCCGGACAAAAGACGGGCGCGAGCCTGATCGGATCATGCTGCTCCCACATATCATATCTTCTTAGCATCATATCATATCAAGGGAACCGTTCTCACACACTTTCTCATGCTCGCATCTAATCACCGCACCGATGTGGAAACCGTTCTCGCGCCCCTGCACACCGGGGGAAGCAAATCGTTTCCCCCCACCTCGTCAGAGGTGACAAAATCGAGGAAGTCTCTGCCTTGAAACTCCCTCCCGACGGGTTCTTATTCCACTCAACTGCCTCAGATCCAGACAGGAAATTCGTTCATCAATGGACTCGTCGCATGCACGAATGGACAATGCCAACGGGGCCAAATTACATTGTCCGTGCGACGTCCATTCAAGAATCACCCGTTCCCCCGCCTCGGCGCTATCACCAGACATGAAAACTCGTGGGATAACCCCCGAATTCAACGCGAAAAAACCCACCAAAAAAACCACTCGTCGCGCCGAGCGCCTCCGCAAAAAAAATGTCACCCTCAGGACCCTGCATCAACAACCCACAAGGATCAGCAACCTACAGCTACCAGGCAGCTTGGAGATAAGATTTCGAGATCGTCGCGGACTCAAATCCGCATGGTTTCGTAATTCGTAGCTTGCGTCTAAAAGCACCTTTCCCCGCTACTACTGCTCGCGCGGATGCTGAGCGCTGTATTTTGCTCTGGACTCTGTCACTGAAACGCCTGGCTGTACACTCAGTTACCACAGCGGGAGCGCACAAGAGCAAAACGCCTACCACCGCACCCTGCGTCCCTCGCCTCGCCACCTCCTTGGATAAATTAGACTCGACCGGCAAACACCTTCCCATGCGAAAGTAAGTAATCTGGGGGCCGTAATTTCGATAGCGATAATTATTACCACTGATCATAAATGACACGCCATGCCACTTGATTGTCGCTTACCAGTGGTAAGTATACTGGGGATCATCTAATCATCTAACTTAGCGACCTTATTGCGGATTAGATTCGGGTGGATTTGGGTTCTCATTTTAACCTTAACTTTTTTCCGCTAGAACTTGGAAGGAAGGCAGGTCGTAACTTAGTAGCAGGCAGTGGATCGCTATAGCGCCGTGGATTCGTAGTAAATCCTCATAAATCCTCGTACAATCCAACTCTAACTTCGAACCCGCGCTAAACGCGTTGCGTTGCAAGCTTGAACCTCGAGGCTAGCAAGGAAGAAAAAAAAAACTTAGAGTTATTCCGAGGCGTATTAAGTTCGCCGGTTCAGCGGTTGGGCTCAAACGTTCATTTGTCGCAGCCGTCTAGACCCTCCGACGCTTAAGCAAACTTAAACGCTACGAGCGACCGCCGGGAGCGATACGCGCATACAAACGCACAACCACTGCAACCACTGGCAGTACGCGCGCCGTGCATACCATCTTCGACACTCCCCTCCGTGAATCTTCAACGGTACACCATCACTATGTATGCACAGCGCCCCGCCACCATCATCACGATCATCCGTGGCCGTGCAGAAGATCAATCTAATCACGTCAAAAAAAAAAACACAGCGCCATTACCCTGCTACTAGCTCAAACACCATCCTGCATTGAACGGAATGGCAGATCCTAGCAGTACGCACCATGACCGAACTACAGCGGGCTCGAATCGGAATGCCGCTCGCATCCGTCACCCCCGCGTCCCCCGACGCCGCCTCAAGCCGTGTTGCAGAATATGAATAGAAAGGAAAGGAGTTGAGCGTACTTTTTAAGCTTGAAGTAGCAACCTTTGAATGAATGATGGATGCTTGATTATGATACTTAACAACAAAGGAACTCTAAGATTAGATGACGAGGCAAATCAAGGCTCACGCGCCCGTTTAGACCTTGGACAAGTGCTCCAATACTCCGTGTAACACTTCAATATTTTAGGTCGACAAACGTCCACGACACCCCGTCGAACTGCGTATTCTATATGCATGTTACAACTTAACTTACTCCGCCTCCGAGCGTGCCTAATCTCACTCTGCGCCATCGCTAAGTAGGTAAAGATCAGGACACGCACACGCACTCGACGCACACGCAACCCCGCGGCGGTTCAAACTTCAGGTTCTACTTAAATACTCAAATAGCGGCATCGTCGGACTTGAATCCCAGCGTAGTCAGTAGAGTACGAGTACAACACATCGAATATTACAATTGCGCCATATCTGCAATAATACCTCACCCGAATCCAAATCCCAAGGGCGTCGGCGAGCCTCGACGGTCGGGACCCCACCCAGACGGCTCGTCGCGGGGGGAAACGCGCAGAACTTGAGCGCACGCATCCCAAAACAGACGAGGTGTCGGCTGACCAATCCAAGGATTCCCCAAGTCAAAACCTTCCGCGGACCTAGAATCCGAATCCAGATGCCAGATCAGACATCAAAATCCGGGGGGGGACGGTGTTATCTGATATGATAATGACGAGTCCTTCCCCCGAATTAGCTTATGCTGATTACGTGTCGAGCATAGCATCAATGATCAACGAGCTTGCGAGAGTTGCATGAGATTTCGTGCAATTATCTTGAAAATTATTCAATATAGTTATCTCGAGCAAAAATAGCCCTAAAACGGTGCGCATAACCCCCGAACCGAGCCCTCGGCGGGGGGGAGCGGCAGCTGTGCATGAGAGCACACAGACTGCTAATGGGTATGAGATAAACTAAAGAGTCTGGGCTTCGTCGTTGGGCATCATCCCGGTTCCTATTAACCCATCCTATCTGATAAGATAAATTCAGATGGGAGAGCTCAATAGCTACACGCCGCTGCGAGATAAACTTGGTCGTCTGACAGATTGATTGAATCCTCTGAAGCAGGTTTGAAGGGGTTTATCTGCTGATAGATAAGATTTCGCCGTTCTCCGAGGATCTCATGTCATGGGGGTTTTTGGAATGGTTTGATGATGGTTTTGAGGGGTCAAGCTGTGATCAGGCAGTGGTATTGACGAGATCAACAATCTGTGCGTGTTCAATGTCCAATGGATGCTCTCTTACGGCTTTCTTGCTCAAAAACCACAAAAGATGATGAGGGGAAAGCTGTTCCGATTAAATAGAGGAAGTACGTAAGTCCATTATCTCGGAGTCGAAGCAATCCCGTTTTCGACAGCACTGCTCGTTGATCATATCATCATCATTGTCATCATTGTCAATTCAAATACCCTGCAGTACTCCACGAGTCAAATGATTAGATCTACACTTAGTTTGGGTTGCAAGCAAAACATGTATTCGCACAGTGAGGCTAACTCGAAGCCATAAACATGGAACGCACGGTCCGTTCTAAGGTATGTCGCCGTATGTTAATTAACCAACCTTGGAACACAAACCCACCTGCCTCGCCTCTCTCAGACGATGAATCTGAGAGTTAAATGCACCGTGAGGTAGGGCGTTATTTGGGCTATGCGATAGCGTGGGCTTCAAATGGAAGCTAATAAATATAGATACAAGCGCTCGCGAGTCGCCATCTATATCGCGGCCAGGCGATTTACACGAGGCTTCAGATTCCCCCTCCAACCTCGTCCACTTCCGATAATTGAGAATTGGATATTGCGTTGGGATTCTCCTAGGGCTCCTAAACCTGTTTAGTGCCGTTAAGATAACCTCACGAAGGCTAGATAAGCCACTTGGATCACCCAATTAATATTGTGCCACCTGCTGGATTTTCCACCGTCAGTTTGGGCCCGCGAAAGAGAAAAAGCACTTACCTTTTATGACAATTAATTTCGCTTGACCAAAATAATATAGAAAAAATTTCCAAAGGTGCCAATGGGGACCATCATCATATTATCCTGAAATGCAGAACCGTAGATTTGGTCTGGGGAAAGAAGAACGATTAAAGGAAGGTGTTTGACAACCTGGCGTTGTTACATTCAGTGGGCGTTCAGCTCGGAGGTATATGGGTCGGAGGGTTACAAGGAAACACCCCGGCCTTGAGCTCATTTGAATCAGACGCGAGGCTGACGTGCCAGTGGCGCAGCCTTCCTAGATGGCACCCTTTCATGAATTTCTAACATTAGAGGAATATTTGGGGTACGCGATAATCAGCTCGAGCCTCGCACCTTCGGGCATTCGGATATCTGTGGCGGTTACAGTAGCAAAGCTATAAAAACACCCACTTCGAGGCTCTCACTGACATCGGGTTTCTGTCAAGGATTGGCCCCGAAATATCTTAGAATATTCCGATACGCATTCGAGTTCGGAAAGTGGAAATAATTGAAGTCCTTTCTCGGCAAATTCCTTCAGAATACCCCAGAATGACGAGTGATTATCCAAATGGGATCTATTCAATCTCACCCTCCTTCTGTATCACTTGTGGGACGCCGCTGTACTGTCGATTTTGTGTTCTTCTGTGCTCTTTACAATTCTTTTAAGGGTCGATGTGACGTTTCTCTTGAACGCTGCGACTGGTAGCCTGCTGTCTTTACGACGGCTAAGCGATTCGATACTTCGAAACTGCCCTGCAGTGCAGTGCCCGTCGGAGGAGCTAACCTAGTAGCTATGATGCTCCGAGCGGCTCACTTATCGAATCCGTATAAGGTATATCACACCAACTTTTCGTCCACGGGCCCTGAGATTACTGCAAATTCTACTGATAAGCAGATGCGCAAGCGGAAAGACTGCTAGAAAATATACTTACCCATCCAATCCCTACCCTCCCGGTCGGATCCTGCTGTACGCCATAGCCTGCTTACAGATCCTAGGCATTGAAAACCGATTTGTACCTAAGTACCACGGAGCAATAAAATCTAGAACTCCTGACCATGGACAACCACCCCATGTGAGCAGGTGACGGAAGGCATCACGTTCAAGGTACTACTCGAAGTTCACGAGTCGGCTATGAGCATAAAATTAACTGAAATCCCGGAGCTTGGTGTACTTCCTCACGAATTCCCTACAACCGCATAGGCATGAACGGAGGATCCAGGATCCGCTAGACGAACACAGACAGCTAAAACAAGTCTGTCAAAGCCATCTTACTGTTGCGACTAAGTTTACCCAGCAAACGAAAACAAGGGTAAAGTCGAGCACAAATTCACAGAAAAGGCAAATTACCCCACTTTCCCCACATTGTGAGGGAATTGAACAATGCAAATGGTCAAATGAAGTAAATGCTTGAGAAACCTTGAGATAATCACAAGAAGGCCGAGAAGATCATCAAGCAAGCAGAGTCCATGAATACTCTTCGGTAGCTCCGAAAAAGACGTAATTCACAACGTGGAGTGCGCAGCAGTGATGTAAGTAGTTGCCTGGACTTCATGCGCAGTCAACGGCGAATCCAAGTATAGCAAACGGACTGTAGCTTTCCAGACTAGGTTTATCTCTGAAACTTGAACAGGCGACATGATAACGGTAATAGATGAGAAGACCGATGGACCAAGTTTTATACGTACACTGACATTGAAGAATAAGCCGTTAGCACATCGACGACGAGGCAAGGTGTATAGTGGCGCCTTGAAGTGTTTAGATGATGACCGGTGCTGGTGAGGTCGCATTTTCAATACGCGGGGCTTGAGCAAATAAAACCAAAGCCGATCAATTTGAAAATGCCACATCGAAAGACGTATCTCATAGTGCAGACCTCGAACGGATACTTCTGGTATTACGAGCAACCTGCGACATATGTTAGGAGACCATTATTGCACTCGCGTCCAATGCAACATCGCAGGAAGCATAAAGCATGGTTTATTTTCGGGTGCGATATGAAAAAAGAAAGCCCTAACGTCGCATAATATGGAGGTGAAAGTGGTCAAGTGATGGATGTACATGATCATGCGTCAGACTTGGCGGTGACCCTCTTCTTCGCCACGGTGTTCTCCCTGAAGGTAAAGGTTAGCTTTGAAGACAAGGAAATGAGCCCTATACTACGCACCTGAATCCGTTCTTGAACCTCCTGGAGACTTCCTTCAAGTAGCGCATCCTTCCAGTTCCAGTGGTCTTTCTGCGCTTGGCCTTTTGGCCCCACTCGTAGGAGCGGGTTTTAGCGGCGGGGTATCCGCATGATGCGCAGGCTACAAAATATCAAAAACACTGTTTAATAATATCGAAGGACCCGCAGATACGTACTCTTGTGTTGCCTGTGGAAGGCACGGTTTCCGCAGCGCCTGCACAGCGTGTGGGACTTGGTGTGTCTCTTACTGCAAAGTTGATGAGTCGCCGGTCAATATTTTGTAGTCTTTGAACGAATGGGATATAGATCGACGTACCCGAAGGACGAGGTACCTGTATATATGATCAGGAACGCTGCTCATAGGATACAGTAACACTCGAAACACACCTTTCGTCTATTGTTGCGAGACCAGCACAGGAAAAGAGTTTCGTTAGCATCGTTCCTTAAATTCGCAATAGCAACAGCAAAACTGTTGGACACCCTAGGATCTTAGGTTCCTCCTGTAGATCTGCCAGCAAACCCGCCCGCACGCAAGAAAACCCTCCCACAAAGCTTGTTTTGCACCCTTTCGATATCGCCATCCAAACTCATCTGCCTGCATCCACCCCTTCCAATCGTTCAACCGCACTGAAACTGGAGTCCTGGATGCCCAACGCGTATACCAAACGTTCTATGGAGTCAAAAACTCACCATCTCGTCTTATGCTTGAGGATTGCTGGGCTGAGGGGGTCGGTGGACAGTGTGGGCACGTCTTTCGTTGGTCCGCACGGATGATTTGGGACCGTGGGAACGCGTCATAAGTTTCTGAGAAATTGCCGTTTTGGGACCTGCTGGCAGCTGGATCATAACCACGACGGTCTTCTGGTCCTCTTAGGCTGTAGATTGTCTACGTACCCAGCAGGACATAGGTCTGATAGATGGAAATTGATTTCTATAAACTCTAAGACTGACCCTACGCTAACACTTTTACCTGTTGAGTTCTTGAAGAATCCGTATAATATGAATGGAGTTCACTTCTTGCTTTCTCTCAAATTAATGTCCTGTCAACGACTTCTGAATCATAGGACAAGTTAGGTTTGTTCGGCATAGCGGAAGCAGATGAACAGACTTGCGACCCTGCTACGATCATATCTTCTCTCAACTCCCGATGTGAACTTAGAGGAGTGTCAAAAATCCTTACAATGGCCTTCCCGGCCCAAGCGCCCTTAATCTCTGGACTATGGAGGATGTTTTACAGGTCTTTCGGAATCGTTGCTGAAGTAAACATTCTGCGCTATACTACTGCATAAAACCTTTCTTCCTCTCTTCGAACTATGCGCATATCTGCGAAGGTTATTTTTAATGACTACGCCCGAGTATTTAAGTGAACGCGATCCCCAAATAAAGGGATCATATTCATCACTCCTTTGTGACCATGCTTTACGACAAGCTGCAAAGCGTCTTTTATCCATGATTACCTCAGTGGCATTCTTAATCTGACACAGGATTGTGGAGTGGGACGGAAGGAGAGTGCGGCTGGAAATGACACTGGGTCTGCCAAAATTCAGCGGGAGACAATAATCTTATCTCTTGCTTCAACGACAGAGGTACATCTGAACGAGTGGCTATGTAATTAGACCACCTACCTATACTGTACTATTACGACCAACTGTTCTGTCACTTGTCATTTCGATCTATGAACTGAACACTTGGTTCATCTGCCATAGGTCATCTAAGCTCAAATTTAGCCTTAGTCAGCTATTTTTGGTTTTTTTCCGCATTTTTACGCATTTTTCTTCCAAAATATTCGCGATTTGGACCCTTAATTAACTAATGGGGACGGATGAACACCTTGTCCAGTGAATACTTTGTGTCATACTTTAGGTCATACAGCGTGAAGCAGTTGGTCGTAATAGTACAGTAAGTTCTGCAGCGACATTTCTCTCACAATAGGTTCGATAATCACCCTCAGAAGTGTCGCGGGAAACATCGGTTATCCTCAGGCTCCCATGCATGCTAAAACTGACATCGAGAAGTCCGGCAGCTCGCATACCCTTGTTTCTAGCTTCTTCCACCATGCACGTTGAAATGTACAAGTTAAAGCTAACTGCCGTCCTCGATTTATGAAGGGACTTCAAATCATCATCATAATCGGCCATCCTTGGCGCACTCGTTGGCGGTAGCGATCTCAACGTTACAATTTTCTCGTTAAGTCCGTGAGTAATCCGTAAAAGAAAAAAACTTTAAGCTTTTTCAAGCCTATGGGACGGATACTGAAGTCTATAATAGGCTTCATATGTGTGTATTCGAACTATTTGGAGACGTTGGGAGACGACCAGATTCTACTGTATAAATACAACCATACTACAGCGTAACTGATGTGTGACTCTAACCCTGCCTCGGCGCGTTTGGCGCGTGTCATATCTTCAGAGTGCCATAAAAACGTGTAAGGCATATCTTGTATTATCATTGATTCAGCGCATCTTGCTCTCAGGTAATTCCCTCCCTTCGATCTACTAGAACACTCACTCGAGGAACACGAAAGTCTTTTGGGAATGGATGGAGAATCTGCGTCGGATGCAGGAGAACTGTCTCGGCGTGCGTTCAACGTCCGTAATTACACTTCCTGTGAGTTATTCACCTGCAGTCTGTCTAGCCAACTAGTAATATATAACTAATCAGATAACAGTGGTGGCGCTGGTGTTCGTGGCAGTGGACCATATTTGGTGGGCCAAAGCGGAATATCAACATATCTGGAGGTATGATATTCAAGAGCAAGACTTTTCTCTCTAACCTAGAACTTCAGATTAGCGACGTTCAACAGGACAGCCTCGCTCATCATTGGCGTACTGTATATCTGGGCTCGATATTCATCACTGTTCACTCTCATGTACGTCCCAATTATAATCGAAAAATTCCGTCTGAACCTGAGCTTCATAGCGCACATTATGTCTTTATTCACAAATTCTTAGCCAAGGGCTCCGTCTCGGATAAAAAATGCAGTGCATGGTTTCTTGTTCTATTCGTTGATTCGTGGTCTTTGGTGTTGGTCCTGGATATTATTTTATTCTTGCGAGGTGCGTCGCTTAGTCCCCCGACACATTAAACATCATAAAAACTGCTCTAGTGTACGCTTTGTACAGCAAAAACAAGAAAACCCTAGTTCTTGCCGTTCCAATCATCGTCCAATTCGTGATCCCGACGCTCACTTTCTGGTCTGTCTTTCGCGATAAATCTTTCGATTACAAATGCAATTTCAAATTTCGAAACTCTCAAAAGATGGAAACGGTTCTGCAAGGGTCGGTGACGTTCTACTGACTATTTTGTTTCCAGTTAATTGACGTGATTTCCCAGTGTGGTAGTCATTGTCGCGCATGCATCACTTTGGGTTGCGGTGTTTGTCAAGCGCAATGCAGGAAGAGGACCATATACGCTCATTGTAAAGTTGGTCGTACATGAAGGGTTTTGCACATTCGCAATTCTCCTTGGTATGTTTGACTCATCTCATCGTCATAAACGAGCATTTATATTCATTCAAAAATATTTCTAGCACTTGTGAGTGGACTGGCACCACATTTGTATGCTTCTCGATCTGCAAATCCGTTTATTCTCTTTGTGTAAGTACCCTTTATATCATGTGGACGGCGCGCTTCTGAGGTTCATACAGATGGCCAATAACAGTCATTTCAATAACGGTAAGCTCGCTTGCATCTAATTTTTGACCGTCTTTAATTTCAGTGGGTTTAGGCCTGCAGATTAATTATGAACATGCGGAGTTTAAGTGTAGAGACGACTGCCAACGATGACCTCGCTACCGACGAACTTCATCTCACTATTATCAGCATGTCTGTTTCTCGAGCAACCCAAAACGACCCTGTACTACAATTCCCTCTGCCTTTAGAACGAACACGATCTGCGAATTTCGAAAGAAATTAATTAGCGGGAATTGGCGCAAGAGTTTTGAGTGGACCATTTACTGTAATTACATCTATGTTACATAAATTATTGAACGAAATGTATGTTGATATAAAGCACCAAAAATGCGACATCAGCGAATGACGGAATTTAAAGGTAACAAACGTCTCGTCCGCCGTCGAGTTCACTTTTCTTCCCACCGAACGAATCTTTCCCGGAAAATGCATGGGACCTTGGTCGAACCAGATTGGTAAACACGCATGTAATCCTTGGTCTTGCCCAAAGATGGATCTGTACATACAATACGTCAACTCAAATAGATGATCGGCAAGCAACAAAAACACACCAGGGATACTTGTACCCCGATATCTCGAATTTGTTCCTCCGTCCATCGATTCCAAACCCACCTTGATCCATTCTGAATCATAACACTGGTGGCCCAAACCATCTTCCTTTCTACAGAAGACATGATTTTGCGGAGAACAATTCCTATGTCGACACATTCGATAAGTCCCTCGTACCAGTCAGGGCTCAACCTGTCTTGAATGGTCTCGTGGTGGAGGGGCACCAGACTTCCTTTTGTACTTCGGTAATATCTGACTTGATTGTGACTGAGAATTATGAGTCTAAGACGCGTGCGAGGGAGAAACGGTTTACACAAAGACGCATCTTATGCAGTCAATATAGGTAGGATCATTCGATCGATTCAGATTGAAGTGTTCTCTGTATTCTGCAGCCGCTGGCGTTACGTTCGGCGGACTCAGCTCTATGATCTCAAGATTTATGAAACGGAGGTCTGGCGGGATTTCTTTCTCAGCATTCAAGATTTGCTACAGCATAGCCGCGACTCATATCCATTCCCGATCCGACGATTTGGGAATGGTAAGAATAGTTGACAATTCTTTGGAAAGTGCATTCATGCAGCAGAGAAAAGTCCTTGAGTAAGCTGAAGACGATCTAGACTTCCGTAAGCCTGTTTTCGGTCGCCCGGATTCCAGAGTTTTGTCGGTCTCTTGATACTGTTCGCACTCCTTCTTATGGCGTGACCAGCCCTGCACTTGGTGTGCCCTACTCTACATACCGACGTAAGTCTGCATCGCTGCCTAATACCTAGGCTCACGTAAGAACGGCTCCTACACAGTAATATTTGTACTTGCAGCCCGCACGGATAGGGAACTTGTCAGTTCCAGATTTTTCACTTTCTATACAGGATGGAAGGGTGCATTCCGAGGACTCATTTCGTCCAGAAGCGACTTTGGGGGAGGGTGCCTTGAGAACTAGTTTTTTTATAACGTGGATCAATTAACCTTTCGGGAATACTTTCGTGGTGGAGAGGAAACCAATCTTCCCTCTGAACCTGGAGATTCTTGTGGCGGTTCAGATTAAAGTCTTTCCTATACTCGAGAATTTTTGGTGTTATATCCTTGGGGAATAATTCTCTGATCTCGAGACTTTGGAAATGGAAGGCAATAATAGAGGGGTTTTTCTCAGCGTTGAGTCGGTAGCCAAGATTGATTCGAGCATAAGCACCGTCCATATCAGGGTCCGACCCTGCGACTTGAGTATGATACGCGTAATTGATAAGCTTGTGGAGGGTAGCTTTATGTAGAGCGTTGAGGTCCTCGAGCAAATTTGAGACAATTTGGGCATCAATTTATTATCAGTTGCCGCCAGAATGCCCAGTTGTGTATCGGTCTCCTGGTGCTGGTTGCACTGCTCCTTATGGCATGGCCAGTCTTCCTTTTGATAAAATCTAGACTGACAGTGAAGGTAGGGCCAAGTTCAGAACCAAAACTGCGCATAAACGTGCGGCTCTCACACGACAGCTTTCGTGCTTGCACGCCGTGCATACAGGGAACCTTTCATTTCCTGGTTTTTCTGTTTCTTTGCAGTCAGGGAAGGCGCATTTCGACAATAAACTTCTCCTCTCGACCACTTTGGTGGGAGGTGATTTGAAGATCAGTTGAGCATGCGGCGAGTCCATTTGAGCAAGATTATGATAAGAGAAAAGGGATGATTCTTCAAGTTGAGGTCAAACCGCGTCACGGCGGAGTTTGTATATTTAAATCTCCACGTTGATCGGGTCCGCGTCGGAACTTGCCACAACCCTCCCAAGTTTTCTGTCTGCCCGATTTTCATGTCAAGCCGCTGTCCTTTGGAAGACAGCATCGACGATGCCTGCAAGTATAACTACGTCCACTTCTTATCTTCCAAACACTCTTCTATTGCTTGTACATCTGCATCTGTTGGAGTACCCGTATTCTAATCGTCCTGAATATGACCACAATGTCTTCAACCCACGCACACGAGGATTACGCGACCGCGCCAAAACTATGGAAGATGTTGCGTACTTTTTGGTTGGAAGACTTGAAGGAAAGGGTCTCAAAACTGTAAGCATCCAGCCAATCTAAAGACACGTGCTGTCGCAGTACAAAAAGGTGGCTGACGACGATCGTCGTCCACTATCGCTTTTCTACGGAGTACTGACTCGAACAGATAGATTCTAGCGACATATCCATGTAATCAACCTTCAGAATCGCTCGCTTTTCGAACTAGTCTTACGAAGTATCTCGAAAACCTTCGCCATCACTGCATATATCCCACCTCTTCACGATCAGCAGCATCTTCAACAACGATCTCAAAAACGAAAGCTCCAAGCGAAGCATCAGAAAATTCTGACTATGCATGGTGGTGGAAGGATGTCATCGTGAGGAAGTCTCTTCTAGAAGAATGCGCCGGCGACAAGTGAGTTTGAGTATGATCGTCCGTATCTCACGTTGGCTGCAACTCAAGAGTCACCAGATTTGAAAGACTTCTGCTGTCTTTATCAACACATACACTGATGCGATCTTCTCAAGCTCTCGGCCAGGATATGATGAGCGTATGTAGGTTGAATACAGATTAAGTCGACGCGTAATTTACTGACATCCAAATCAGGGCCTGCTGCGCTCTCAACCAGCCATATATTCTGCCTCTTTGGCTCGCTATCAATTGAATCGTCATGCTTGGGCAAAGTCTGCTTCACTATTAACAAATTCTCAAGCGGATTTGAAAATGCTTCGTGTTTGTACCGCTACAACTCTTCCAGGAACCCGTCAACTAAATCAACGTTAACTTTTATTGACAGGATCGCGTTAACACTGAATCCACTACGAAGTTTTCGAAATATAATGAATTGCCGACCGAGCGCCTCCAAGCGTTGGCCAATGCAACGCTGCAGGATCTCCTGCAGCGGCAATGGACCGGCGAAGATGGCAAGGCCGCCTTGGATTTCATCGTTGAATTGGCTGCACTGAAGTTATCGTCTACATCCTTGATACGCTCCGGCCATGTTGCAGTCCACCCTGCCGCGGTTAGTTTCTACTCTCGTGCTATTTTCGCGTAAGCTCAGTACTAAAGTTGAATTTCGATAGATGGCTCCCGTTACTCCTTCTCCGTTGCCTATAGCAGCCGCACATCATCCAGCACATCTTAAACGTTTACGACGACCCATTTTTGCGAGCGCAGCCAAAGGTTCGACCATCACCGATGGTGCACCTCCTTTACCGGTACGCTCGCATGCAGAGGTGATCACTGCGGAGCGTTTAGTGTCCCAAAAGTGGACCCACCAGCATATCAAGGACGCGCTCTCTCGTCTGCAAAAAAAAGGATCTGAGATGAGGGAGAAATTCAATTTCCATATGACTTCACAATTTGATAGGGAAAGCGCACCTTCCCTTTCCTTTTGGACCCATTCCGCTGCCCCTATGACGTCCGTTGACTGTACTCCGAAAGTTGGGAAAGAGTTCATGGCTTCATTAGGTTTTCAGGATGAGTTTGAAGCATTGGATCAAGACAACGCGAACGAAGACGCATTAGAGAGAAGGATTGAGGAGATCCGACAGGCTCTCCCCACATATCCCGGCCTCCCAGATCTATCTGTTCCCAGATTACCGCCTCGTGATGTTAAACTAGCAGCTTCTAGCAAGAAATTGGTAGAGACTCTCATTCCAAAGCGATCCCAATCTGCAGCTCCGACTTCGGTCCAAATACCCAAAACAGTAACCATCGGAAACCTTCCCGTGGCCACACCAGGACTGCCGGTCCCGCCAATTATGTCTCCAGGCAAATCATCACGCAGCTCTCGGCGGAAATCGGTTCGATTTTCTGTGGCACAACGCCGCTCTGGAAGAGCTTCGACGTTCAGAGTGTTTAGCGGGGATGTGAACTCCGAAGTGGACAAGGTATCTCGCCTTTTCTGGTATTGTATATGAGCGAAATGCTGAATGGTCAACAGCTAGTCGACGAGACGCATGATTTCCCGACAGACGACGAAGACGACGAGGATGGATATGCTTCTCCGTACAAGACACCAAGAGGAAAAGGAAAGCAGAAGATAAACCGTATCTGGACTGCGGGTACACCAACTTCTTCAAAGAGGCGTGCTGCAACGCCGCGTGCGTCGTCTGACATAACGCTTTTCGTTGATGGTGAACCTAAACAGAGGTTGCCTAGTCTGGCATTGTCAGTGTCGGCAGGTTCTTTTGGTAGAACGGAATTGGATGAGTTTGATTCAGACGGTGAAGAGGGTGGTGCAAGAGATGTTGACGCTACGCCGAAACCTAGAAAGAAGGCTTTACCTCGTCGGAGCTCCGCAGAATCCCTCCCAGACAAGGATGGTTATTACGATGACGAGAATGGAGAGGACAAGGCCGAAGCAACCGACCGCGGTGTATTCGACGAAGACCCACCGAGCATGACTTTGAAGGAGATTCTGTTATCAGCGGCAGATACAAGCTATTTTGACTTACTTGGTTTGTCCCCCTTCTTGTGTGTGTAGTACTCCGAGGAGCTGATAGTTTTGATTAACAGAAGTAGAAGCTGATGATGTAGATGAGGGGCTTTTGACTGCAGATGCGTCGTTTGTCTGGGAGTAATAATCGCCGCTACTTGCCATCATAACGCCGTCTCGATATGCACACACGATAGCCACGAACATTCTATGTATAGTTTACCTCTAGGTAAGTGAATTCATCGCCGTCTCATGCGTTCACTCTTCTAACACCGTACCGGCCGTCGCAGACTACAACCGACTCTAATAATATAATTCATTTCCAACCAATTATTACATTGAAAGACGCACGTGGTTCCGTGCTGCCGAAGTTTTTCTCTCTTAAAAGTGAAGAGGCATGGCGAATTTTGACAAATGCCTATTTCTATCATTCGGCCATTTGGTCCTCTGAAGCTAAGCCATCTTCTTCCGCATGGTCATGTCAACGTATCAATATTCGCTGAGGGTTTTTTCGCCTATTCACACACGTTGATAGTTCTTCCCCGCTTCGTGTGATCATCACCCTCGGAATGGTCGCATATAACACCTCTGGAGATGGCGAAGGAGATCCGCCGTTTTATCTGATGCATACTTTATCAGTGTCCCTGACTCTTTTGAGTCTGCTCGTTGGCCGCGCCATCTCCACCCCTGCGCCGACTCCAGCAGCTTCAGCAGCAAGCGCCGCTGTTTCTGTCAAGTTGAACGGCGTTACCTTCATCAACAAGGTAAGATAGTACTTCATAATAATATCATCACGTTCTGAACTCTGACACCATCGTACCCGACAGGGATTGGTTGGATTTGGTCTAATCCCTTCAGACTTCCTTGAATCGACGGGAGATACTATTGGTGGTATCGGAAGCGCGATAGCTATCAAAAGAGGGACGTGGACAAACCACACAGATGGGACGTTCACGGGCACTTTGGTCGTCCACCCCGATCGAGGATTTAACGTGTTCGTTTTCGATTTTCATCTTATTCTTTCAAATATAGTCCTGATCCAAAATATGATAGAGACGGCACAATCGACTACCAAGCCCGGCGTCACGAGCTCACCTTTACGCTCGCACCTTACACCAGCTCCGCAAATCTTGACTTTGCGAGCGCTCAACAAACTTTCAAAATCTCATACTCGAGTACCCTCCTTGAAGTGGAACGAAACAATGTAAAGACTAGCGGTTTGGACCCCGCTGCCATCCGCCCAGCGCAAAGTGGGTTCCCGACAGTACCGACTGCGGATCCTCAGATGCCCATTGCTTCCAGCAGTGAACCGCATCTGACTCTGGACATTGAAGGAATCGTCCTCAATGCAGATGGATCGTAAGAAAGCCTTTTCACTGCGCTTTTTAAAAAAAAATCGTAACGTTTATTCCGCAGGTACTGGCTTAGCGATGAATATGGGCCGTATATCTATCACTTCTCGGCTGCTGGAGCTCTCATTCAAACTCTCCAACCTCCGGCTGCTATTCTCCCTCAAGTATCCGGAAAGCTGGATTTCACATCGGACGATGATCCGGATACAGGTCGGGCGGCAAATCAAGGTAAGTCGCGACGCAGCCAATCTATGCCTTTGGTTTAAGATCCAAATCTTCAGGTTTTGAGGGATTAACCATCGATCCGCTTACCAACACGCTTTACGCGATGCTTCAGTCTGCCACAATCCAGGATGGAGGTGACGATAAAGACACTTCACGATTCACCCGCCTCTTCGCCTACGATGTTTCCAACCCGTCTGTTAGCGTCCCCCTTGTCGGCGAGTGGGTCGTACCTCTGCCCCAGAGCAGCGGTGGAAACACCGAAGCATGCAGCGAAATCCACTTTTTGGGATCTGGAACCTTTTTGGCGCTCTCGAGGGATGGAGATGGGAGGGGAGGGGATGACAACAAGTCAAGTTACAAGTAGAATTGCCCTTTTCAATTCTTTGAATTACATTCTGATTTTCTACAATATAGGCAAGCTGACCTCTTCTCGATCACTGGCGCGACTGATATTCATGGCACCAAATTCGACGACCCCTCGAACCCAATCGCCAGCAAGGGAAAGTTGACGAAGGGTATCACGGCCGCAACTTACGTTTCCTTTGTGGACTTCACCGATAAAACCCAGTTGGCTAGGTTTGGACTCCACAATGGTGTGTGCAAACATTTATACTGTCTATCTCTCTTTATTCTTATGCGAACGATCTCTAGGATCCCCCGATGATGAAACTCTTATTGACGCAAAATGGGAGTCGCTCGCTTTAGCACCTGTCGGTGATTCAGCTTTCCCCGATGATTATTTCTTGATTACTGCTGTGAGTTTTCAAACATACCATACCGCTCAATGGCGCAAGTTTTCAGATGAAATTTCTTTGTATAGTCGGATAATGACTTCTTGAGCACCCATGGCGTATCGCTGGGAGTCCCTTTCGACGCTGGAATTGATGTCGATAACCAATTCCTGGTCTTCCGAGTCACACTGCCGGTCGTTCCCCGCGGAAGCGTTCAAACTGCCCTCGGGATCTAAACCTTCAAAGTCAAGCATTAATGTAGTGTTGCAAATACCGTCACCTACCTTAAATACGAGGTGGACTTCGATGCGTTGGTAGAATTATAGGCGTCCTGCGCAATAAAGGCGCACACATCGTACTTGGACAGTAATATTTAGTTTGGTTGTAGAATGGGTTCTTTGTGTCCGCTCTTGATGCAAATATCTGAGTGTATTCTTGACCTCTAGCGCATAATTGCGAAGCACAGTCTCCACAATCCAGCACGAAATTAAACGATGATCCTATTTCGGATCTATTTCACATGCGCGACAGTGAGTTCTATTACAGCTGACTCTTTTACTAGGACTGAATAACAATTCATTCCAGAAGTTACAAGTGAAATACACCATACAACAAAATGGGTAATTGAACATACATCACTGACCGTGTTTGCGTGGCAAACATCAACTTGGAATGTCGTTACAACGTGAAGCGCGTCTACTGCTGTCATAAAATCAGTACACGCCAGGAATCAAGACGTAGGGCACCCTATTCGCCCATCCATCCCACTCCTCTCCGAAACGCTTCTGCAACTCCGAATCTTCAATGGGAATTCTTGGGATCAGGATGAACGGGATTATGATGTTGAATCGAACGGCCCAGACGGCAAACACTATCGTGGCAGTGATATTTTTCAGCAACCCCGATTCACGAGGCCACGATCCAGGAGCCCCAGCCCAAAGCAGCCAGCCCAAAACCGCCAGCGCAACGCCTGTATATCCCGGATGGCGGACTAGAGAGTAAGGTCCAGTCGTTATGAGCTGATGATTCTTCTGCATGCTGGGTTCGAATCTGAAAAATTGACCTAATGCTCGGTACGACAGGAACCGGATTAAAGCGCCTGTGGCTACCAAAATAAATCCGACAAACGAGTACCAATTGAGAGAAAGTTGTTCTGGGTGTCCTGCTGGGAATAAACGGTGGAGGAACTTGGTGATAAATTGGGAGATTGGAAGAGAGGGATAAGTTGTTGCGATGATCGAAGCCGCTTCCAGAGTCGACATAACGTCGATTCCGAGCTGTGAAGAAAAGTCGTTGAGACAAGTTAACACGCTATTGCGGAGACCCATAGATCGAAACATACGTAAACGATTTTCATTCTCCAGTTGATAGATTCTGGCTTGTCAAGTGAGCTGCTCTTGTATCGTTCCTCTTTCGGTGCTGGCGGTTGAGGAGGCGTGAAGACAATACGCCAGAAATAAGAATACAGGAAGAGGATGGGAACCTTCGCAAGCGTCGACATAGTCAGAAACTGCGGCCAAAAACTCGTGTGTGTGTCCGGCATCCTCTCTATGTTTTATAACATCTTCCCTGCAGCCGTATACCGATGAGCCGAATTTTTAGTGGGTGGTTCAAGTTGTTTTCCGAACTAATGATTGCGTAACGTTTCCGAAAGCGCATAACGAAGTGTACTTCTGTATGTGGGATCAGATTCTGAAGGCTCTACTTGATGGCTTATGGCGATATCTAATATCCCAATAGAAGTTGTACAATTGAGCCCACATCATCAAGGCACATCCAGGGTTGGATTTCCAAAGTGGTTTAAGTTGTACTCGTAATTACGGAAGTGAGGTCCGACGAATTCCCTCCGCTGGGCCCGCTCCCCAAGTTCAGCTAACAATTTTAACATCCAGAGAAGAATTTCGCAGTGCAAAGCATCGCATAACTCAAACGAACACAATCCATCCAAAACGTCCGATTTAGTTATAGGACCAGTGTACGTCAATCTTTATCCGTTTGAGGAAAACAATGGGACTGCCAAAAAAGTTTGCGTGACATGCCTCAAGGCTCCGATTTTCTAGATGGGCGGTATGAACCTAGCCCCAAATCCCTGCAAAATCGATAAGTGGGTTTGTTGCTTCCCAGTGGCAGAACCGAGATTATTATGCCCATTTGGATAGAGTGCCAGTGAAGACCATCATGGTGGCTCAGGATTACGGATGTCAGTGTGTTGGCGTGGGTTTTGAATAGCAAGGTGCCAAAGCCGCCGATGCGCAAGTCAGTGATCGCCGTGACCCAAAGGTCATAGGAAATGGAAGAAATTCAATGCGTTATGTTGTCTGACAGAAGGTTTGAAGTTGCCTGACATGCTCCAGATCTTCTGCACGTAAAAATGTATTGACGACGAAAACATGACCAGAACCACGAATACAAAAAACATGCTTTTGTCACTCACAGCATACAGTTCCATCTGAGCCTAACTCAGGACTTGGCCGCAGCTCGCATACCTTTCGCTGACAGCCTCTGGATTTTTTCCACATACGCTTCCAAGCCCTTATCCCATATTTTGAGCTCTCCTTTCTTTGTCACAGTATAGAGAACACCCTTCGGCTGCCCGCCTCCATCATCGTCATCGTCATCGTCATCATCGTCGCCTTCAATGACCTGTTTTAAAAACCAGACATCGTGACTGACGACCACCAACGCGCCTTCGAATTCGCAGAGCGACTCAACCAGAGATTCCACCGTGCCCATGTCGAGATGGTTGGTAATCTCATCAAGTAGGAGGACATGCGGATGGTGGAAAGTTACCAGTGCCAGAGCGACGCGATTGCGCTGTCCACCGCTAAGTGTTCGGATAGGACGAGTGACTGGATCGCCGCTAATCCCACACGACCCAAAGTGCGACCGCGCTTCGCCATCCGTCATAACCACATCCGGATAATACTTGGCCAGCTGCTGCAGTGCCGAGAGATTCAGGTCGAGCTGGTCAACCGTGTGCTGAGAAAAGTACCCGATGCGGAGACGGTGGTGCTTCTTCACTTCCCCGCTTGTTGGCTTGAGTTCACCAGCGAGGAGGTTCATCAAAGTCGATTTCCCGCATCCGTTTGGACCGAGAAGTCCGATTCTGGCATAGGGACCAACATCCAGAGAGACCTTATTGATGACCATAGGTGCGTTGGGCTTCGGATTATAGCGGAAAGATACTTCTGAGAGCTGAAGGAAGGAGCTCCCAGGGAAATTGAACGGTTCGGGAGGTGGCAGATGGATGGGCGTAGTTTTGATTCCCTGGTCTACGACAATGGCTGCGCGGAAACCATGATAACTCTCCTTGAAGCGTTTCCCATCTTCTAGGCGTTCCATTCCCATCCTTTCCAATTTCTGACGTGGCCAAGTGCAATTAGAGCCTCATATGGAAACGATAGGATAGAGTACGCTACCTTTTTGCGGGAAGCAACCTGACCCAGCCGTTTATCGTCTCCAGTAGACTTCGCGTGCTGGACGTTCCTTTGAATACTCGCGTTGATTTGTGCTCTTCGTTTGGTCTCAAGCTGCGAGACGAAAGCATATAAATAACGATAGAAATAGCAATTATGAAATAGTACTTACTTCTTTCAGACGAGTTTTGCGTATTCGTTGTTCCTCCGTCGTTTTCTCCCAGTCGTCATAATTTCCAGCATGGTAAGTAAGTTTCCTATCTCTGAAAATAATCGTTTCATCCGTGACTGCGTCAAGGAAATTGCGGTCATGAGAAACTACGACGACCGTCTGGCCATCGGTCTCATTTTCTAGGTATGATTGAAGCCAGACAATAGCGGGGAGATCCAAGTGATTGGCTAGGATAAAACAATTAATGTTACTTCAAAGGTAGGGCAAAGCACGATAGAACATACTAGGTTCGTCGAGAAGGAGAATATCTGGCTTGATAAAGAGGGCTTTCGCAAGCATGACTCGCATACGCCAGCCGCCGCTCAGCCCACCGATCTCTTTCCCCTCCTTCATCAAATCGTCCTCAGAAAACCCAAGCCCTCGCAGGATCGACTTCGCTCGGGCTTCGTCCGCTTCGACATCCAGAACTTCGTACGCACTGAAGATCTCGGTCATGACGTCGTGAGCCATCGACGCGGTAATATACGTCTGTGGATCCTCTGCTTTGATCTTCGCCAGATCAGCTTCGGCGACGAGCAACGCCTGGCGCGCGGTATGTCCGCGTTGGCCTGAGCGCTTGGTCGCTATTTTCTGGGCACGGTCAAGGGCGACTTCAGCGCGCGAGATGAGAATCTCGTGGATGATCTTATTTAGAGCAGCATCGCTGGACGTGGACTTGTCAGTGAATCCTTGTAACGCTGTTAGAAAGTAATTGAGTATAGATTTGAGTTGTAAAGGTGAGGAGAATGACCATGGGCCTCTCGGATAATTCGGATGCGCTCGGTGTCTGCATTCAACAGTTTAGGTGACATCCTATAGTTGCGCAATGTGAAAAATACGAATATTTTGGGGGAGTCCGATGAGGATGTCATTTCCAAGAACCGACATCAAGACTAGTGAACCTCATGAGTTCGCAGGGATGCAAGTCATGATTTGGGTACATACCTGATTTTCCGACACCGTTCTGCCCAACCATTCCATATCGCACGCCGGGCTTCAAGCGCAGGTGCGCATCGACAAGAAGCTCCTTGTTGTTTACACTGACATGAACACCTTTGAGATCGATGTCGACGTTCGACGCGTCAAATGTCTCCCGGTGGAATCGACTTTGCTGTGAATAAGCAACTATTTCCACAGGCGCATTCGAAGTGATCGGGTTCTCAGCGCTCGATGATCCCACCGCTGCGGCATCGACGGCGGCTTGCTTCTTCTTAGATTTGGTGGTCGTCCGCGATTTGGCGGGGACGGAAGGCTAATGGTGGTTCGCCTCTATGATTCGGAGGTATTCGAGAGATGATCGGATGCGGCTCACCTTCGCTGGTTCTGCTAAGCGGAGTGAAGAGATATCGATGGTCTCCATTAATAAAGCTCGCTGATAGTTGTACGTGAAAGGTTAAGAATGTCGATCCTTTACAATGTTGAAGTTTAATACGATAATTGCGCGATGTAAAAGGTGGTACCGCTTGGTACCGTGGTGACTCACACGGATCCGAGATACGCCTCCACTTTTCCAAGTCATACGTCGGGAAAAATGTCGGTGCTCTTGAGGTCTGCATGACAGAAGAATGAAGAAATAGATATCAACAACTTGCAGATCTTTGAGTTCATCTTGAGGTAGAACGAGGCGAAAGGTTGGCTCGAATTTCAATAACTGAGCTCATCACCGAATATTTCACACGTGCTCTTAAGGGGGTGCGCATTTGGGTGGCATTCAGAATCACTGCAGTATCACTAAAATAATTATGTTCGACCTGCACTAATTACTGCATACACTTTTGAGAATTTGAGAGTACAATTGAGAGGCCCCAATCCCGTCGGCATCGCACATTGTGGCGAACTCGAATGTAAATAAATATGCGCTCTAATATAATACAATAAGTCAATCGTCAAATGCCAGTTGTATTGAAAACGACTCAACAACTTACCGACTCCACAAGTAGAGTCAAAGACTATTTTTGAACCCCTTTACATAAGTTTATGACTCGAAATTCCATGCGTCGACATCGGAACGAGAAGTTTTTCTGGACTTGGAGCTTTTCTCCTGAACGTCGCAAAAATACAGCGTTAATATCTCTCCGAAATTAAGGACGCACTCTCACCGCAAACATGCAAATACTTACTTGATTATCCATGGAGACCAGCGTGAGGAAAATGGCGAAGGCTGATACAGCGATAATTGACGGTAGAAGCGTGTAAACGATCAAGGAGGAAGAGACAAGCGCGATGGCAGGAGGAAGCGGGGAGAGATTTTCTACTAATGGCGAGCGGTAATTACTGTCGCTCGTCCTTCGGATGCTAGTTGACGACCTTCGTCGGGAAGAGGGCTTGGTCGACGGAGACTGAGTGGTTCCGGCCGATTTGGAATTCTGTCGATGGTGCTTCCGGTGTAGCTCTGTCGAATGCGTCTGCTTCACCCAGTTGGATACTCGGTTTTGGGTGGCGACGTATTGGTAGTATCGCGGAGGGAATAGTTGTGTCTCTGCCATGGTCGTAGACATAATTTCTTTGACAGAAAAGGGGGGAATATTCGAAGAACAGTGGGACCAGTACTCGAGTAGAGGTGAACGGTTTAGTAGAGTGAATAACGCTGCTTTGCGGGCTCTTATCAATGCTGCGTTCAATCTTCATCCTTGGTGGAGAAACGTCTAACCTCACATTCTACGGTCCCCTTCAGCATGCCGTTGAAACATGAATCTCTCATGGGAAGCGCGCGGTGCACAGCACGTCCTAAGTACACTTCTTCTTCCCACAACTTGCAGGCCATTGGATCTGCATCGTAGAAAGGAAAGAGACTTTCTAATTCTTCTTAAAAATAAGCACGGAGAGAAACTTATTTACACAACTGTAGGGGTCAATTGACTTCGTTCAATGAACTGATAATTATATTGTGCGCTAAGGAGCGAACGTGCGTAAGTGGACTTAAAACACGCGCCGGTGCCGCGCGCCTACCACGCGCTTCGACCTGCAGTCACTTGATATACTAATGCGAAGCAGCAATCGTAAAGAGAACACGAAGAGGAGCCGCGTGTCTTCTTATACGCACTGAGCTCGTTCTTTTGGGAGCTAAGGATATTCACTGCGCCGAAGTATGACATTCAAAAGCTTCTCAAGGTTTCTACTTGGAGTTCTCTTATCGGGATGACTTCACCAGCTGTTGTGTTCTATTTCTACATGCACATACACTTGGGTGTCAGAACTATCCAATGCATATTTCTCCCCAGCTTGGGATCACTTGGATTTCTCCTCACCCAGACCGCATGCCATTGATGTCGATTGAAACGCTCGTTTGAGAAACACATTGAAAAGCCAACAATTTTGTACGTGTATTTAAAAGCCAAAAAATGGAAACATGGACAATCCAAATGTTTCTACAAGACGAGCGCTAAAAGACCTCCATTTTCCTCCAACCTTCCGATGCGGGGTCGACACATTGCCGAATATGGGCATCGTACACACAAAAGGGATCAGCGATCGCCGGGCTGACTCGTCCATTTCATAACTAATGTTGACCCGCAGCTACAGATATCCTCATAGAATTTTCGATTCTATGTACTTTTGCTGAAAAGTTCCATTCTGTTGCAATCTGGCTCCAAGTATTGTCCAAGCGCGTAAAATCTTAGATAAACAAAAAATAAGTTCCGCAGCACATGGATCATTAGAGTCATCGTTCTAGGGGGAGCTTGGTTTTCCGTCGAAAAAAACTCGGTCACTGCTAATCTATGGGCCAGTAATAATAATATCCTTGGCATCAATTGGACGCCAAGATTCTAGCGCCTGTCATTGGCGCCCAGTCAATTAGGGCCGGCGGAGCGATGCAACACCGAATCGACTGAAAGATAAGATCCGAGATTACAGCTTGTATTTTCAATTTCACCTTTCAACTGGATGGGCGTCTAAATTCTCATCTTGAGTACGAACATGCGACGCAACGATTTTTCTCATCGTCTACAAAGAATTTTGCTCAGAAAAATACACGGATAGGGGATTATCTTGGTTCTCTCGCCACTGGCCCACGTTGATAGGTCTAATTTTGGGTGCGATCTTGTGGAGAGATGCATGACCGAGACTCACCGAGTTCGTTTTGCCGACTCAGCTCTACGCAAGATGATGGTAACCGCAGAAGTTGACTGACGCTGTAGCGCCAGATTTGGACTCAACGAGCTGCTTTGGACATATCCATACATATCTCTCGAATTTGTTCGACGACCGTGACCATTATATGCTTGGAAAATATACATAAGTGCATGATTTCAATTCAGAGCTCCTCAAGAGTCCGTACATACATTTATGGTCTCTGCATATGAATAGAAATAACGCATTCGGCCAGTGATGTCGCGATTCAGAGCATGGTCCTTCCAGGAATAACTTATCTACCATGCAGCCAGTATCACAGTGGCTCTGCCAACGAAGCTCCAATGGAGAGAACAATCTCGTTAACCTGTGGTCCCGTGTGACATGCCGATGTCAATTCTGACATGTTTGTTTACAACACTCACCGGCGGCCATGATAAGCCACCTACATCCCTTGAAATTTCAGGCCCCAAAGGTCTCCAACGGTCTATCTGAATAGCCAAAACGACAGCAAATTGAGTGCCACCAAGCGCTGGTGGACTTGAATGTGGGAGCGGAGGAGCGGCCCTTGGCCCTTGGCTCTGATCCGGGGATGATGCCGAAAACGGAGATTTGAAATTTTAGAAAAGCGCTTCCTCACTCATGGCAATTGAAAATGCTGAGAAACGGCGGCTAGGTCTTCCTGATCTTATGTAAATACAAATCGCTTCAAAAGCCCAGCTTTGATTCTCTTGTTTCCTGACCACCATCACCAGAGAATCGGTGTCGAAGTTCGAGGTGCGTTCGTTTGCGTGCTACGCTCATCTTGATCTAGCCCCGCGTGCTTATCGGAACGGGCAGGTTGACCGTTTGTGTTCAAGGATGTCGACGACTATCGATGATGTACTAGACCAGGACCTCAAACGGAAAGCAAGCGGCGATGCGGCGAGCCTCCATTCGCAGTCCCCGCTAGTGGAAGGCCGACCGCCGATCGTGTTTTCGTCGCCCAAGGCGTTCGCGCAGAGCTTCGCTGCACGATGGAGGAGCGTATGGACCAAACCATTCATTATGGCACTGCTGGCTGGACAGGTCGTATCGCTGTGTATCACTTGTACGAACGTTACGACGACGGAGTTGGTTAGTAGAGGATGGACGCTGTCAACGACGCAGGGCTTATTTTTGTGCGTGTTCGGTGCCTTTCAGTCTCTTGGTGTATACGCTGATTTCGGGTTTCAAGGTATTTCACACTGTTCCTTGTATACACACCATACACGATATACCAATGTGCGATCTTTGGTCTTACTGTTGCTCGCTCAAATATTCAGATAAATTTTGTCAGACGGATTCAAGGGTTGGGGAAATGTGATCCTTCGAGATGGTTGGAAATGTACGTCAACGTTCAGATTTCTCTTCTTTATTTATTCTGAATACTTTCCAGATATCATCCTCGCCGCCTCTGATGTGGAAGGAAACTTCCTGGTCGTCAGAGTCCGTCATTCTTTGCACGATGTCCAAGCGCCGTAACTCACAAATACATCTAGGCCTATCAATACACAGATCTCCTCTCATGCATGCTCCTCGATGCGTAAGACACACATTCCTGCTACAGAGCCTTCAAGATTGAACTAACGATTGTCTTCTCTCCAGATGGGCAATCCCTGTCTGCCTTTTCTTCTCCTGGGTCTACATGCGCACCCGATACCATTGGACACAACTTCTCGGCGTCTTCATCTGCATCGGCGGTCTGGGAATGCTCGTCGCCTCAGACGAACTGACGTCAAAGTCATGGGAGGCGATCGCGAAAGGGAAGGGTGATGGATTTATGATTGCGGGTGCTACGCTCTACGGATTCAGTGAGTTCCTTGCTCTTGACCTTTCTTCCACAGTTGAGATTTTCAACGTAAACTGTTTAGCAAACGCTACCGAAGAATTTCTCGTTAGGAAGCGCCCATTGTATGAGGTCGTTGGGCAGCTAGGAATGTGGGGCTTCATCATAAATGGGATTCAAGCCTCGGGTCTGGAATGGAGGGCGATGAAGGAAGTGCCGTGGACTGGGGATATCAGTGAGCTTTGTCGAACACCTTTTTCTCCGTTTCTCTAATCTTTTTTTTTCTGCTTAGTTGGATTGTTGTTCGCTTATACCGCTGGTACCCTTTCCCTATTTAATCCTCCCTAAGCGTCGACATTAACAATCTTATCTTGTAGCCATGGTCATCTTATATACCGTCGCACCCCTGCTATACCGCATGGCTTCATCAGCCTATTTCAATTTGTCTTTGCTCTCAAGTGACTTTTATGGTCTGCTCTTCGGTGCGTATTTGTCTGCTTCGCCTCTATCGAATTCTTTTATCTGATATAATTTTCCAGGACTGTTCCTCTTCGTATGCCTGATCCAACCTTCCTCTGCCCTGAACAGTTCTGATCCCTTTGATAGCATTACCGCCCATACTGGCTGTACTTCATCGCTTTCGCCGTCATCATCGTCGGCCTCGTCACATACTTCTGGCACTCCAAACGTACGTTCCCCCTTCTTGCTCTCTCGCTCTTTTCCCTCCGTCCTTGTTATTCTTTCTCACCTTCACACGCTAATTCGATATCGTTTTTTCACAGCGGAAGAACAAGGCATCCTCGACCCCAAAGCACCATCATACGTCAATCGCAGACGCGGGGGCGAAGAGAATCAGCCGATCGATGAAGAGAATCCTCCTGTTTATATAGGGCCTGAATCGGAAAACATCCAATAGGTTACTCGCCCACGAAAGTACGATTGGCACGAATTCCCGACGATTTCTTTAAATGTTTGATTGATTTATGAGTTATGTGATCTTTGTTTCTGATATTCGTATTTTTTTTGTTGGTTGATGTCGATGCTTACTTGTACGAATTGAAGTGAAATTTGCAAGTCTGTTTATGTCCAGACAATGGCAGAGATGTATATCTTATCTTGCTATTTCCGTTTTTTTTTTTACCAGTTCTTTGCCGTCCAGTGTCCCGCCGAACCCGCGGCAGTCGTACTTCCTGGCCCATGCTTCTCACTTCCCCATTCCCCCCACCCCTCGAAGCTCGTCGTTATACATAGGACACTCCGCCCCGGCCTTGCGTCATCTATATCCTTTAATAGCGCAGTAGCTGTTCCATGGATCACGCGCTTTGAATTGCAGTGACGATGACGCTTTTCAAAACCATCGAGAAGGGGACAGAAGGCGTCTTAATTATAGCTGCAGGTATCTTTGGTAGAACATGCCTAGTCGGCCGACTCATCTGCCGTCGTCCATGACGTCCATCACTGAAGTTGGCTTGCTGCATACCTTAAATAATATGGAGTCGTAGACCTGCCGAACTGATTGATCTGTGGGCTGCATTTGCGTGGAGAGGGAAATTTAATCTCGCAAAAACTCAGTGCTCGGTGTTCTGATCATGATCAAGCTCGCGCTTTGGGGCGCGATGCGTGGAGTACTTACCGATTTCTACAACTGAACTTCGTGACATTGAGCGACTCTCTCAAATCGCTTGAATTTATATATCCTTAGCAGGCGATTCCTCCTGGGGTACGATGCACGTTTCAAGAGCGATCAGTGTACTGTCAGTCAAACTCATGTACTGTATACTGGCGCCTGCCCCTTGTAATTTCGCATCAATGTCGCACAGATAACTTTTGAATGCATGTCATGGACTGAATGGGTGCGATTTGCTTGGTTTTTCATCGACGTAAGGTGCCGTATTTAGTGATCAGCTGAAGATTCCAACAACTCCATAGAAAATCAAGAAAGTCGTCTGACGCTCGCTGGCGCGCACGCGGGTGGGGACTTCGCGTCGAACGACTTACCCCACACACACTAGGAAGAAAAGGAAGACGTATGCTGTCACCAACTTTCCCAGCTGCCCCCTTCCCCAGGAGCTTCTGCCCCGCGTGAGAGCCCCAGCGCGTTTTTAGCGTCCTGCGTGTCATGATGTGAGGCGCGCCCTGGTGAGTTGCTGTTCCGGGTGTCCACGAATTGAGCGCACTGGCCAACGAATAATCAGCTTTTAATTTGTGGTTCTGATGTATACACCTCACAAGGATCATGGGGCCAATGAATGGTTTGGGGGAGTATTGATAATTTGCATCTGGTGATTTTCCTGTGACTCGATGAACATACATTCAGTTCACTACAATACAAACTAGCATTGATTACTGAAGTTTAGAGACTTTACATAGCATATACCCTCTTGTAAGTAGATAGAGATCTGTAGCGTTAAACCCGAGGCTTGCGGAGAATTATTATCTTGCATCGTCCATTGGAGAGAAAAATTAGACCTCTTTATATAAAAAGACTCCGACCGGCCGAACGGAGTCGCGGGGAGGCGCTGTAAATCAGTCCAGCGATGATGCATTGCAACGTAAAGTTAGCACTACCTGCCCCTTTTATCCACCTCTTTCCTTCGAGTTTTTTTCATTGAAATTTGGTGCGTTCATTTTCATTTCGTATCATTGAAACGTCCGACTTACTTTACTTTGGACTTTCCCCGGCTTCACAGGACCTAGCCCAGGCAGACAGCCAGCCTGAGACTCGAAATCGCAACACGTCCAGCGAGCCCTCATCCTCCTGAAATCGGCCGGAGCCCCTCCTAAGAGTCTCACTCTTGTCAAACCAACTCAAAAGTCCATCGATCGCGCAGGTGCTGCGTTCCTCTGAATCCTGCCATACGCGCACACGACCTGCGTCCCAAGCCTTTTCAGCCGGCAGCTGATACCCACAACGAGCAGGGTCAACGGGGTACCATTCATAGAGTATCATCTACACGAACATTGAAGAAGTAACAGCGAAGGGTACAGGTAAGCAGCGTTTCGGTTTTAGGTCTTATCACACCTGAACCCACGCGTGTACAGCAGCCGCACCAAGGCCGTCATCGACCGTATTGCCTTTTGCCTAGCCAAGGCCAAGAATCCATTACACCTATCGCCCTTCGAGCCGCCAGCCAGCAGTAGCAGGGCTCAGCCAGCCAGCCAACTACTAGTTCCGTGGCGTCGCCAGTTCGACCCAGCGCTCCAGGCACATCTATATAAATATCCACCAACCGCAACCGTCGTAACAGCAAAAAAAAAAACAACATAAGGATACACAAAACAGCTGGACGAAGAAACCGAACGGTTTTTTACTCTCTCCAGAGCGCATACAAGAGCATATACCTGCTGAAATCTCCGTCATTCCGCGTCCGTTTCGGCGCAAGCCACTCCGCTTTTCCCTAACAAGCATTCTCCGCGCCGCCTCCGCCGCGCCGCGCAAATTTCAATTTCAAACAAACTAAAGCAGTGGTAAAACACACGACAATCGTGCACCCACCTGCTCCACCGCACGAGACCACCTCCACCGCCGTCGTCGCTGTGCGCTGATTTACATTTACCACCCACCGCCATCACCGCCACGAATTTGGCACCCGTATCCACCCGCCCGGCACCCCTAGAAGCACTCGCCACCAGAAGAAACCTCCTAGAACTCGACTTCAAGACCCGAATACGGATACGAAACGCCACGCGAACACTACACACGCCATATATCACCAACTCACTAATACAACCACCCATCCACCAAATGAAGGGCTGTCTGAAACTTTCGCCCCACCCGTCG
Source organism: Pholiota conissans (assembly GCA_015484465.1). Lineage (NCBI taxonomy): Eukaryota > Fungi > Basidiomycota > Agaricomycetes > Agaricales > Strophariaceae > Pholiota > Pholiota conissans. The sequence goes on from MU155196.1 coordinate 149,789, forward strand.
CCTTTCCTCCCTGGCGGTGGGTCAAGCAGCAGCAGCAGTAGCAGTAATTATGGGTCGAGTGTCCCTAGCAGCGGGGCGACGACGCCCGACGGCGGTTGCGCCCACCCTCACCATCGCAAGTGCGTCGCGTTTGGCGCGGCGGGTAGCGAGGAGATTTACACCGCCGATGAGTGGGATCGGACGCCGACAGAGCCGGCGAGAAAGTTGACTTACCAGTGAGTTTTCTCTCCTTTCTTTGGCTTCTCATCGTTTTTTGTGGGGATGTATCTGTTCGTATCTTCCTTGTTTGTTTTTTTGTTAGCCGACGGTGATCGTGCTCGGGCTTCTTCTGCTTCGACTTCGTTGACTAGTATCAGTTTTTGACTTACCGTTTATCGTCTATTCTTATCTCCTTTCCCTATCCATTCTCCTCGTTCTCCTAATTCCCTCCTCCAACCCTTCCTCATATTCCCTTCTACACCCTTACCTAACCTCTCCTAAATCCCAAACACATCCTAACCACCCACACTCCACCCAGGGACCTCCTCGAGCTCAAAGAAATCCAACGTTCCCTCCCACGCGCAAATCAACCACCCGACATCTTCTCCGGCCGCCCACAGCGGCACTACCTATCTGGAGTGCCGATAGGGTTGTTGCCGCTCGTTGAGACACCGGAGGAGTCGAATTCGAATCCAGATTCGACTGACAAAGACAAGGAAAAGGACGATGAGGGATATGGATATGGATATGGGAAGGAGAAGGGGTACTACGGCCATGGCTTCGGGTTCGGGTACGACGATGAAATGCCTGCGTCGCCGCCGCGGTCGTCTTCGTCCGCATCGTCATCGACGTCGGCTTGGAGTATGAATTTCCACAGGGCAACACAACAGCCGCCATCGTCGCCTCTATATCCGCCCCAGAAGACCCAAGCGCAGACGCAGAGAATCGACCCTCCTCATGCACAGGCACAATCCTACTTCCCGCACGGGGCGTATGCGACGCCGCCTCCCAGTCCGGGGCCCTTGGCGCAGCGGAATGCACCCCATCCCTCGTCAAATCCCAATTCCACGAGTTTGCACTCGAATCCGACGGCGATGGTGCACGAGCATTCGCATTTGTCCGAGTCGGTGTCGATATCGACATCGGATAGCTGTACCAGCACGGATAGCACCAGTACAAGCACAAGCAGCACCAGCACTACGTCGATGACGACCTCTGAGTCGATGACGTCGGATTCGACATCGACGTCGATATCAAGCCCATCGCCTACGACGACGCCGACGATGCCTAAGACGCGCCGTGCATCGCCTTCGCCTGTGCGCTCGCCGTCGTCGCATCCACATCAGCATCATAATCCGTTGCACCATCCTCACCCTCATTCTCATCAACACCATCAGCACCAGCATTCCCACATCCACTCGCATCCGCAATCGATGAAGCCGACCCTCACAACACCCCCTGTACCATCTACACCCCCGACGCCTACAACCCAGTCGTCCTCACATCTATCCCACCTCATCCACCTCGTTCCCGCGCGCCCTGCTCCACAACGCGTCCGACCAGTATTCACGTTCCTGCCTCTACTGGAAACGCCGCCATCGAGCTGCTCGAACAGCACCGTGTCGAGCGCCGTCCCCAGCGCAGTGGGCAGCACGGTGGGGAGCACGGCGCCCTCGCGCGCCGAGTCGCCTGCTCCATCTTCGCCCGCGCAACCGCACCCACTATCAGCGGCGATGGCTCATCGTCTAGGCCTCGCAGCAGCGGACGACGACGCCGATGGAGGCGACTTGAGCGACTCGACGACGGACACCGACCCTGCGCCGCCTACGCCCGCGCTCACGGACGCCTCGCTCGATAGCAGCCCGCACTCGCGTGCGTCGAGCGTGGAGCCGAGAGAGGTGGAGGTGTTGAGGCTTGGGTCGCCGTTCGGTGGCTCCGGTACTGGTGCGAAGCCGTTCAATGGTGGTGGCAGTGGGTATGGGTATGGGTACCCCAATAACAACGTCAACGGCGGGCGGATGCCGATGCATATGGGCGCTCGTGGTGTTGGAGGCGGGACGGGCTCACGCCAGGCGTCGCGCGAGCGCGGATATCCTACGCCCGCGTTTGGGTATGGTGTCGGTGTCGGTGTCGGCACGGGCTTTGGCTCGGGGTATAATTCTGCCTCTGGGTCGCGTGCGTCATCGCGCCAGCCGTCAAGGGAGAGAGGGGAGGTTGGCGCGCGGGGTATGTTTTGCGCAAGGAGCGAGGATGATATGCCTGCGGATGCGGAGGCCAAAGAGGATGGTGGCGATGGCAAGAAGGCGAAGAAAGAGAAGAAGAAGAATTTCATTGTGGTTAATGATATGGTGATTGAGTTGGATGATGATGATGACGAGGAGAAGGATGAACTGCAAGTTGCAGAGCCCACAATACCGTCGTCGAATTCAATCAATAACACCGCCAAAACAACCACGCCTATACCCGTATCTACCCCCACTCCTATCACATCTACACCTACCACACCCACAGATCAGGATGCCGACAGCGCCACACCGCACGGATCGCCGCGGCGCTGGACACCTTCGTCTAAGTTGTCGCCGTCGGTCGCACCTTCCAGTCCGTCTTCATCCACACCCACATCCTCCAGTCCGAAGGCGCGATCGCGGTCGCATTCGCGGACGTGTTCTACCGAGGTTCAGTCTCCTGGTGGTGCTGCGCGCGGACGTTTTGGCGAGGCAGGGGCGTCGTTGCAGGCTTGAATTTTTCCTGTTGACTTTATTGCTGAGGATGATGTGGGAGGGCGAGAGAGAGGATGGAGAAGGAGAAGGGGGTGTGCAGCTGCGTGTATATATGTAGGCGCGTTCGGTTTACCCTGCAACGGACGCCCGTGTGTGCTTGCAGTCTGCGGTGGGCGGAGATAGAGTGGTGTTGGAGGAGGGTTGGCGTCGGGGATGTTGGTTGACGTTGCTCCTTTCTTTGCTCTTGCCTCGAGGCCTTGTGTCTAGGGTTGAAAGTAGAACAGAGGAGCAGGAAGCTGTGCATTGGGCTCCGTGCATGGCCTGCGCGCGCAGGTTCGATTATGCAGGATATCGGTTTTGAATGGACGAGTATTCGCTGTGTGCGCATCGGAAGACGGAAGGGAAAGAAAGAAAGAAGAAAGAAAGCCAGACACTGCAACAAAAACGAATATATATACTCTAGAATCCCGGCCATTGGCTCTCCCATCTCTACTGCCTTCGCTCGCCTACTGCGGTCCTCCGTCCTCGTTGCCTTTCTTTCGTTTCTTTTACCGTCCCGAATCCGAATCCGACCCCGATTCCTGGTGCATGCAGCTATTCATGTATGTTTCCATCCAGCTATTCGTTTCTAATAGCTATTTGGGGCATCCAACCGTCATCGACATCACTCATCATCACTCTTCACCCTTCGAATTCGTGCTTGTTTCCCCACACGAGCCGTGCCTTCCCCGCATTCGCATTGCACCCGTGTATGTTGTCGTGCTGCTCCTTCCCCACATCCTGTCGTTTGTCGTGTTCATTCTGAATGCAACCGACCGTCTGTCTCTCCGTCTTTCCGTTTATCGGCCCCTCCGTCGGATCTCCATTCGCCGTTTTTCCTCTGTACTCGCATACGCTGGTCCTGGACGTGCGCTCTATAAATACACTTCAAAGTCGACCATCCAGCGACAGGAATAGCATGCCGGTGTACATTCGCAACTCATGCATCGGAATTTTGAATTCGTGTGGTCGGCATCGTCGCCTGACACTTTGATACTCCTTCGAGTGTCTGTTGATGACTATCATTCTATGCCGAATATGGGATGTTCGGCGGAGGAGTGCTAGTGTGTTCGTCGGCGAAGGGTGGAGGTTGGTTAGTTGAGAGGCAGTTGAGAGGCGGTTGTCTATTTTATTTTGGGCTAATTGTATTTTTTAGATCTCTTTTCCCCTTTTCTCTCTCCTGCTCTTTTCTCTCTCCTGCTCTTTTCTCTCTCTGTTTTTTCTTTGCTTCTTCTTGCTGCATCACTGCTGTGCTATACAATATACATGATACAACGCACGACTTAAACCATAACCATGGACGGGTTTCCCTTTCACCTCCTTTCTCCAACATCCTCTGCTGTTCTTCTTATTCATCGATACAATCTCTCCTTCACCAATAATCAATCACGTTCATGGGATTGTTCTATTAGTATTTACTGTACACCAACCACCCCCTCATTATCGTCATCTGTCAGTTTTTAGTTTTAATCCTCATCCTACTATGTACCCTGATCTTGGATGTTTTTACATTCAACCGTTGAGTGGTCGTGTCGTTAGTCATCAAACAGCGCGCGCAGTCGCATTCGAGTCGCGTCGCGTCCTTTGTCGTTTTGGTTTCGCTTCTTCCACCTGCGATGCCCGGGAACTAAATATTCAGGTGGGTACCTGTCGATTCACCTGAAGCACCTGATTGCTCTGACTACTCTTCCAAACAGTGATGCCGCCTCGCCACCTCCCCCACCACAGACGTGGGCCCATATGCACTCCAGTGACATTATATCCTATTTGATAACTTGGCGACAGAGCTTTTACCACTCCCCCAAATCATATTATGGATGGAGGAGATACATCTTAAACCTACTTAAGTATATGGCAAACGAAATGAGGCAGGAGTTTGTCGCCATCGACTCCGACAACTTTTGGAAAGTCTATATTCGTTTGTCCCAGACGATAGGAAATTTGAAGCCGCTATTGAGAAGCTTCTGTCTCTGCGGCCTCTTTGGCGGTGGTCGGGACGATCTAGGTTTGCTGCAGTCGTAGAATTTTACCCCTCAAAAAGGGCCAACCCTGACAGTCCGACAGCCATGACCAAGGGTGGAATGGCACAGTTGTTATCCAACAGCCTGTCTTGTCCTTCATGCAGGATCTTGACCACTAGCCAAAGAACGAGTGATAATAATATTGAGCAGACAATCTCTTCTTTTCCTCCGACTACGAGTCTACGACTAAGGTCTGTCTCCAGTCATCCTCGCTGTTCTTCTCCTGGGTCATAAACTCGGTCGCTTGTTCAATGACAGAACCCTTTCCACGATGGATGTTGCTGCATCGTGACCGAGCATTACGACGTGGATTCATTACACGCAGAATAAGAGCTGCAGGAAAGGTTCAGTGCAGATTCTTGTCCGAAACGACTGGGCCCATTCACTACCCCGGACAGGCCAAGTATCCCGTTCTGTCTCAGGCGTGCTCAATAACCTGCAAGTAGATGGGTTTCCCACCAATAAAGCTTGCCTGCTGACCTTTCTATCGTAGGTAAAAATTGTATAGGCAGCAAGCAGGCAGACTATCTAGCATCACTTTTGAGTCCGCGCTCTATAGCGCTCACCCACGTTCATCGCCTTATTAAACCTTATTTTGATGACCGCGCTGATTTTCTGATGTTTTTCTTCAGCTGATCACCGTCAATGATCCAAAATGCAAGATGCGTGCGCCCTCTAAACGCTTAACTTAACTGCTTATCAGCGTGTATTTTAAACCTGAGGTCAGGGCTGAACATGAAGCGAGCGTTATAGATAGCACCTCAGTGCGACCCTTTCCTCATTGTAGGACCTATATCTGGCTACGCCACACTATGCTTTCGCCATAAGTTTTTGCATACGCTACGAAAAAAAAA